>CM042262.1:31133262-31335762 GCA_023566225.1 Romanogobio albipinnatus | reverse complement strand
CATTCATAAATCTGTAAGATCTTACCTTCATGCTGTGGAAATACAAACCGAGTGCAGTGCTGAAAATGGGCGGAGCTACATATGTGCCAGATGATGGTTTCCCTTAATCCCGTGTTGTTGTCTAATGCTGCGTTCACACCAAACGCGAATAGAGCGTCAAAATCGCGTCTACCGCTTCTAGTTGGACGCTTGAACATTTTGAATCCATTCGCGTGTCCACAGCGAATTGGACGTGCGTATAAATTGAGTGTTTGAAGCGAAATAGACGCGCGTTCAAGGCGCTCCAGGAGAAATATGTCATAAAACACCATTCTGCCTCTTTTCATTTTCATTAAAAATATATATTAAACATTAATAGCAACACAAATGTGGTTGAGGCAACGCACTACCTTCATTATCTTCACTGCATGTATATTTAAATATCCTAAAAAAATAAAGTTATGAAACTTCTCTTTGCCCTCAGTCAAAACGATTTGGCAGACAACAAATTATAGATTCATGACACCAAAGATCGCCCGTTAGATCTACACAAGACAAACCACTACAGGACATCAGAGCCAGTGGCAGATGTCAGAAGGACTGGCCGAGGAAAGGCTGCTGTCGCTGGGGTTAATGAGCGCTGAGTGCCCGGTGATCGCCTGGATCTCACAACTCCAAAAACGCAGGATCATTTTTTTTAAATAGGCGCTCTCTTTATAAACAAACCACAGATTTGAGCTTTAAACAACTACATTCTCACCTGAAAAAGTCTTAAAACTACATTTTGTGACACAATAGTAGTATTTCTAAATTATGCAGGGTTTCTCATCATGTCACTTTACCACGTGACCGTAGCAAGCAGGCTCCTGATTGGTTAACGCGGCGCGAATTGACACCAAAGTTAAAATTTTTCAACTCGGGCGTCAGACGCAGATTCGCTTCAAACGTGTGAATGCACCAAAAGCGCCATTCGCTCAAGACGCTCAATTTGCGTCATTCGCGCGAACTGGACACGCAAAAGAGGCGGAATCGCGTCCATCGCGCCGCAGGACCTCCAGACACGCGTCAACGCGCCTTTCCATTGACTTAACATTGAAATCACTCACGCCAGACTCTCTATTCGCGTTTGGTGTGAACGCAGCATTAGGCTATTTCATGCATTCTGACTTATTTATACTATTAAAGAGTTGGATTCTAATGATAAAGATGGCCAAAATGTCATTTGTTGGAAGTATGCCAGTATTTCTGTGCCAAATACACTCCTTCAGGATTCGAGTTACGGTACGTTTTTTTTACGAGTATGGCCCTGTATGACGTCATAAAGGGCGGACTTCCTTGTATGGCCACTTCTCTCGGATGAGCATGTGCGCCAGGCCCGGTTCTAAGGGGGTGCTAGAGCAAGGGGATGCTAAGCACCCTCAAACGCAAGCAAAAGCACCCTCAGTTGATACTGTAATAATATTGACGAAACAGATTTGGCAGATTTGCACATTTGTGTCCGACTTCTCGAGAGCGTCAAATGCATCTATAAAAATTGTTTGGTGAATGACAAAAAAATCCCATTGTTTGTTTATTCATGTCTTTTAATTTTCTCAATAAAGGGGTTCTGGTGTCCTCTACAGAGCAGAGGATATAGCGTAGCCCAGTGTTTCCCAACCTTTTTTCAGTCATGGCGCCCTTTGAAAATGTTCTCCATTTTGTGGCACCCCCTCGCATACGTTACGCTAGGGGTGTAACGGTACAGATTGCTCACGGTTCGGTTTGTATGACAGTTTTAGGTTCACGGTTCAACAAATAATTTAAATACAAGCAGCAGCACAAATAAATACTATTGAGCAAAGATACGAATAAAATAAACTGCTTTTCAGGTTTTTCAGGTACGTGTAACAGTTTTCAGGTACAGAAATTGATCAAATGTAAAATAACATTGCGTATTTGACTGTATAAATTAAAGATTAATCCTATTAAACTTACAAAAGCTATTCAATCAAGAGCAGTGAGTGATGTCCTTGTCTTTTGTTGTTTGACATTAAAGGGTTAGTTCACCCAAAAATGTAAATTCTGTCAGTAATTACTCACCCTCATGTTGTTCCAACCATGCAAGACCTTCGTTCATCTTCGGAACATAATTTAGTATATTTTTGATGAAATCTGAGAGCTGTCTCACTCCTCCATAGGCTTTCAGAGGGAATGAAACTTGATGGCCCAGAATAGTAAGTAAAAACGTCATTTAAGGAGTCCAAATGACTACAGTGGCTCTGTATTAAGTCTATCATGCGACGAAAATACTTTTTGAGCGGAAAAACAACAAAAATAACGACTTTATCCCACTATTATTGTTGTTCAATTTGAGTGCCACGACGCATGCGCGAGAACTGAGATTCTTCTTCTACTACTACTTGACTGGCTGCTGTCTATGGGCTGCTCACTCTTTCGGAGTAGGGTTAATCTCAGTTCTCGCGCATGCGTTGTGGCACTCCCGCGAACTCTCGTCAGAGACTCAAATTGAACAACAATACTAGTGGGATAAAGTCGTTATTTTTGTTGTTTTTCCGCTCAAAAAGTATTTTCGTCGCATGATAGACTTAATACAGAGCCACTGTAGTCATTTGGACTCCTTAAATGACGTTTTTACTTACTATTCTGGGCCATCAAGTTTCAGTCCCTCTGAAAGCCTATGGAGGAGTGAGACAGCTCTCAGATTTCATCAAAAATATACTAAATTATGTTCCGAAGATGAACGAAGGTCTTACATGGTTGGAACAACATGAGGGTGAGTAATTACTGACAGAATTTTCAATTTTGGGTGAACTAACCCTTTAAGCAGTAAAGGCTACTGCCCCTTTAAGACCTAATGCTCTGATATGCATCGTCTTTCTCGACTGTATAAAGTTTACTTAAGGCATATGCAGACTATGTCTGCTAGAATACTCATCAAGATGGACATGTTGACATACCTTTTGTGTGAGTTTGTCTGTTCAAGAGCAAGACTTGAAAGAGAACTCAATATTTGTGCGCTGTGAGACGCGTGCGCGCTTTCAGATGAGTGCACAGACATCTTCTCATTCGCGTCTTCTGGCACTACACCCGGGTGGGCGATGATTGAACGCATGCATTGAACAAAGTTTACAAAGAGAGAATTATTCGAGAGAAAAAAAAAAAAATTGTATATGTATTTTACACAGCACCCCTGGCGTAGCCTATAACAGGAATACTACGTTTTTTTTATGCTCCAAACAATAAAAAAAAAAAGAAAAATCTAAATTCACAACACCTTTTTTTTCTGGTTCTCAGGAAGATGACATGTTAAAATACTAGTAACGCATTAAAGCAATGTAAAGGCAGACTAATAGATTAATAGACAATTTGTAGCAAAATATTTTTGAAATTCCAATTATTGGTAAATTAAGTTCTCTACTGTACACTGCTTTGGTGGAGCCGTTGCTTAGGGTGCACTTTATAAAGTGCAGATAGGCTCAGTGATTTGATTCTGGAACCGGGCCTGATGTGCGCACATCGAGCAAGAGCAAGAGCGTGCCCATCAACGAGCTTCATTCGGGTTATCGTTTTTAGACCACAACTCAATGTCACTAAAGTAGTGCGTTTCTGGTTGTGAGGGGAAAGAGAACCTTGTACAGCTTCCCAAAGAACAGCGTTAAGGGAACAGTGGATGCAGTTTGTTTTTCCGGAGTTCTGCAAGTGTTTGTTTCCGGTCACAAGTCAAACCGCAGGCGGGGAGTTAAACTGCATCAAATGTCTGTTTTGTTGGCAATCGGCATGCAAGTGCATGTAATGTCAACTACACAAACGTACTGAAAGTTATCCAGGGATAATGCCATGTATTGTGGGTGACTCTTTAGCTCCGCCCCTGCACAGCTGCATGAGGTACAGCGTATCTGTCTTTTAGACTCTGAGATATTAAGTATGCAATATTACTCTATAGGTACAAGATTAACACGAGACTGGCTGAAACGGTGTGTGTTATGAACCCTTTAAGACGTCAATTCCCCCCCTCTTGCAATTCTTGGCCACTTGCGAGTTAAGGCACCATTTTTGGTAAAGCTGATTTGGACACATCCTGAAAGCACCATTCAAATAAATCGAATCACCCACTGATAGTCTTTCATTAGACATCCAGACGTAGTTTGAAAACACTAGCGCCGTTCAAATAAACAGCAGCTTTTCACAGGCCAGAGCTGCAGTCGTGTTGTGATTAGATGAAGCTGTTCTTCAGCTGGTTAGGATCTGATGCCTTTAAAAGGAGAAACATGGAAGGAGAGAGCTGAGACACTCTAAAATAACCATATTACTGCCGCAGATAGCACGAGTTTACAGAAAACCCATACAAGGAAAAGCTATTAAAGGGAGACTCGAAACAAGATCCTCAGATTTCCTTTTATTCTCCAGTTTCACATTCTGAAATAAAAACAAAATAAGCATTTTAATTTTTTTTTAATATTATAATACAGCAATCTCATGTTGGCAGCCCGTTTACACTCGCAGCACTGCCACAGGAAACTTCAGTATGCAACACAGAGCAAAAAAAAGAAATCAATTGCACTTACTTCAAACAGGTTATAGACAGAATTAACCAACGAAAACACCAAAAAAAACAACAAGGGAACACTAAACTGCTCATACATGTATACTTATTTAATTGCACAAAACAAAAATAATGCATAAATATTCATTACACAAGTGTACAAAAATACTTGTACATCTCTTTTCTTTTTTTTTGTTCAAATATTCTCCAAGCAGACACGGATAGCAGAGGTTTGGTGAATTCGGGGCAGAGGAAGATGGGAGACGGGAACTCGGAACGGATCCGCTTGGCTCCCGTCAGCATCACAAACAGAAACTAACACCCAGTGCATGCGTCATCAGTTCTTTAAAACGGGGTAACAAAAGTACACAGACTGGATTGCGAAAAATCTAACTCAGGTCTCCACCTTTTCACAATGCAAGAACAAGAGGCTGAAAACATTTAGGGTTAAGCTGGGAGCGCAAACGACCACACGAAAGGGTTTGCATTTAAAAACCCATGTTTTAGAATCGCATGCAGAACGATACCACAAAAAAAAAAAAAAAAAAAACCTACAGGAGCAGCTAGACATGTTGAACGTCTGCGTGTGATTGGCTCGTCAAGTACCGTGAGGTTCGTCAGAGTCCTCAGAGTGCTTTAGAGAAGACTTCCTCAAGGAAAATAATCCTTCATGCTTAGATTGTCCATTAAATAAACCTGATTAAATTAAACGCTGAGCCCAGATGTCCTTCATTCAAACAGGAGGGAGAAATAATAACTACACGTCTGGTACGGGATGGCATCTGTGGAGACGAGGACAGAGCATCAGTCATCTACGGTCATCAAGACAAGCGAGGAGGTAACGTGATGGATACTCACGGATTATTTAACAGAACTGGCGTGACTTCCACCCCGGTTGAGAACTTTCAGAGGGAGACGGGTACCAGCGCATCTACAGGCAAGAGGAACAACAAATTACAGTGAGATCTTTGATATTACAAGCGTTTCTTCTGGACCACAACAATACATTTTCTATTACAGGAAAGTAGTCCATTACAGAATAAGATCATTGAATTTAAACTATTTTTGTGTATGTGTATATAATTGTGCATATTAACTTATGCATTTAAATTAAATACTTATTTTTATGTTTAAATATGGGTTTCAAACAAGTTTACAGAATGCATAAGTGTAGTCATTAATTTTGTTTTTAATAAATGTAAAACAATATAAATGCATGCATGTGTATACAGAGGGTCAAATGCAGTAATAAAAAGTAAACTATACATTCAAATGAGCTTAAACTTATACATTCTTTAACACCATTAAAAAGGTTTATACAAGTGCAGTAAGCTATACAATATTTTTATAAACCACCATTTAAGTTTAAATTCTTAAAGAATTTGTATATAACGCAAGTTGATTATTATTTTACATTTTATTTGTATTATTTATTTACTATTTACGTCATCTATCATTTATTAATTATTATTTTTGTCATTATATTTGTGCATGCATGTGTATAAATGTACTAATAACGTAAATTTAAATATACTTAAATCAAAAAATGTTTATCATTTAAAATCATTTTATTTAATGTTTGAATAAATGCATGTGTAGTAAAGTTAATATTTTATAAACAAACATTTTAAATGTTAAAGTTCAAATTCTTTAATATATTAACATTAATAATAATAAATATTATATAATATAACAATTTTAAAGTTGTGTCGTAATTTGTATAATTTTATACATAAGGTATTTAAGAATTATAATGTTTAAATTGTCTAATTACACGTACACATTCTTTAAACTTAAAACTAAACTTTATCATTTAGTTTAAAATGTATAAAGTGTAATTATACGACTACATTTATGCACCATTTAATACACTTACAAAAAAATAAATCCTCCTAGCTCCCAGCGGAATAATCCTAGCGTCCTAGTTAAAAACTGGACATGAACGCCCTCTCAAGTCGTATTTACCACGGGGAAGCTCTGGGATCATTTTTAAACCCGAGTTGTTAAGTTCCCGAGTTGGGCGGGCCATACACTTTAAACGTGGTGGAGGGGAGAGCGATTGCTGCCGTGATGGCTGTTGGGAAAAAATTATTAATAAAGAGCAATGTCACCTTGTCGTTAAAGTAGTGTATATTTGCATAAGCGTAGTGTGTTTTATACACCGCACAATTTAAAAAAATAAATAAAAAAAGCCTGCATGACCAACATTCCAGAACCATCAGCCGGATGACTAGACAAGGCTGTTTAAATGATTATATGGTATGCTAAGTTTTAATCAATATTAAAAGCGCTTAATTTTGGGAAATTAAGGGAAAAACCCTAGAATGTGCCATTGCTACAACATGCTCCATAGTCAAGCTATTTTAGCTTTTCTAATGAACACGAACTGAGCAGGAAACTCTTATCAGAGCATCTATAAACATCTTTCAGCAAGATTACATTAACTCCTTTCCCGTCCTGCCTTCCCAAACCCCGCCAAAACACCCACTTCCCCAGCCAAGGGCAAGAATACGACAACAAATCAGCCTGGCACGTCCGTTTCAGCCCGTCGCTGACTTTTTTGAACTTCCCACATTCTTTACGAGGCGTCAGGCGGTGTGAACCCACAGCTGACCAGCAGCACACAGTCAGAGCTGTAATCTCCCTCCGGCAGGTGTGTGTTGGGAAGGTCTGGCGCAGGGTGGAGGAAGAGAAAGCCAAGTGCTCTTTACTTCCAGCAGTTTAACTGCACACTTCTAGTTGCATCATCCCCGACTACACGCAAACATGTCAGAGGAATGCCATTTCTATGTTCCCTGAGCTAAAGAACGCAGGAAACCTTCAACGATATGGGTGCCTTTCCATTTATAATGCAAGCACAAATTTATATTTGTATAAAACTAACATTTAACAAATTAATAATAAAAAGTTTATTATTTTACATTAACAAACAATAAAACCTGCAAATGTTCATGTAATGTTTTGCACAATTTTAAATATTTTAATTTTAATTTAACAAATTTAAAAAAAGTCATTCATTTGTACTTTTACTATACATTGTTTAATTTTTTTAAAATTAAAAATTATAATATGTTAATAATAATTTTTATTATTGTCATTGTCATTATTCCCTTCAACAATTAAAAAAAATAAAAATAAAAATGTTCTTAATTTTATTTAAATAAATCCATACAACTTTCCCCAAATAAAAAGTAAAAATAATATATATATATTTTTTTTATTTGGCAATTTTGGTTAAAATAATATTAAATAAATATAAAAATGACAATAAATAAATAATAATGACAATAGGTAATAAATAAATAAATAAATGTCAAATGACAAACCAAAAAAAAAAAAAAAAAAAAAAAAAAAAAGGACAACAACCAACATTGTTATTTTTTTATATTTAATCAATTGTGAATTATTATTTTTTTTCTTCAAATCTAAAAAGATAACTACACTATTTTGTGACAAATAGTGACAAAACAAACCTACATTTTTATTTGGTTATTTTTGGTTTAAAGGTCCCGTTCTTCGTGTTTTTTTGAAGCTTTGATTGTGTTTACAGTGTGCAATATAACATGCGTTCATGTTTCGCGTGTAAAAAAAAAAAACGTATTTCCCACACAATTTACTTATCTGTGTACCGCTGTTTTCGCTCTCCTAAAAACGGGCTGCTGAGTTCCTTTATTCTATGAAGTCCCTCCTTCAGAAATACGTAACGAGTTCTGATTGTGCCAGCGGCTCCTGTGTTGTGATTCGACAGCAGCTTAGCGCACGTAACTTGCACGGAAAGGTCACGCCCTTTTAACGGGAGATGTATGCGCTTAATGATCTCTGCGTCCCTGGGAAAGCCAAACAAAGGTGATTTGACTCCGGGATGAAAATAACAGCGTCTCGACGACATGGCGACAAACACACTCAAACGCAACAGTTCCTTTTCTCCACGCGACACGTCCTCTTCTCCACGTGGGACAGCAACAAGATCACGCCCCCTTTTTTCGCGTATTCTTGTGGGCGGAGGTTAGTCTGTTCTACTGTCGTCATTTATGAAGGAAGTACCAGGATGTAGTCCAAGCCGGCCGTTCGCTGTAGGCTTTGAAAGGGAACTTCTGTTAAATAAAATATCTCGCTTGGCATTGAACTTTGAGCTTTATAATTTTACAGGTATTATTTATGCTCTAACAGCAACATTACACACTAACTAAAGTTTGAACAATGGGATCACGAAGAACGGGACCTTTAACAAATAACTAAAGAAATGCAAAAAAAAAATTATATATAAAAAAAAAAGATTTACAAAACCAGCCAGCCAACCCTTTTTCTTTGGAAAACACAAAAATGATCATTCAACTCTCTGAAGGCCCTCAGAGCGCGACAGGGCAGAATGTGTTAGCGCGTGGATCCATTAGCACATTCTCTCTCACCAAGAGGATGAAACCTTTTACAACCCCTTTGAGATCCTCACCAATATACTGCACCCACTCCCTTAGCCAAACACCACTGGAAAACATTTGGCTGGGATCAGAACTTAAAACACTAAAAATTAGACAATTAAACTTGCAAACAAGCTCAATTTACGCTTTGAGGAACTTGTTAACATCTACAGTACGGCTCAATAGACTTCAAGTAAAACCTCTTCATCCATGACCTTTAGCTCTCATTGGGTTGTTGCCATGACAACCACAAAGACTAGCCATCTAATCGATGGACTTGATCTGTCAAGTCCAGTCTTCAAAAACAAGAATCACATTAAACATAGAAGCGAACAACGGAAGATTTACAGTAAACAGTGTTTTATGCTCCTCAGGCAGTGTCACCATTCATTTATTACCAGTGTAAAACACAAACTACAAAAGCACTTAAAAGGCAAAGTGTTTGTGGGAGAATTTTTCACATGTGCTGCTTTTAATGGATCATAAGCGTTTTCGCACACTTTTTTTTTGGCTAAACTTTAATCGGCACCTCTCTGGGCACAGATTCACTCAACAACCAAGTCATAATCCAACCTGAGATGCAATTAAAAACAGCTTTTCTCTGATGTCATCTCTTAGCAACACTAGCAGGCCAAGGAATGCTGTTCTGAGGGATTCTGGGTAATCAGACTTGTCATGTTCAGAGAGGACCTCTGACACCACCCCTGGTTTGGCTGCGTCATGTGACCCAGGGTCGGTTTCCACCAGAGCGCAAGTCAGGGGCATTATGGGAAAGGTTAACAGACTGAACTACACTGCAGTGAAGAGGCGGCTAATGTTTTTGAAGCGCATACGACTACAAAATGTGCAGTATACATACGTTTATGGGGTGGAATAGCGCTTCAACCAATGCAATGCTCTCGTCCCTTCATTTTTAGCATGGACGATTTTCTGACTCAATGGAACAAGACGCTGACAAAATTAAAATGGACAAAGGCAAAAAGATTCAAATTAATAAAAATCAAGATAGATAGAGATATTGGTTAAATATATATAAAAAAAAAACTGGTATTAAAATGATTAGAAGTAGACGAGGGAGACATTCCCGTTTACACCTGGTGTTTCTATCCTTCTCTTCTGTCAACTTTGGTCCTGATTTCTTCAAGGGAAGGGTCTATGGGCAGATAAACGCATGGGCTTTTTCCAGATCTTTCCAGCTAATGGACGAAATAATCTCACGCAATTTACCAGAGATGACGGAAAAACATGCGGAGAGTATCAACTTTCATTTCTGCTCTGACAGCCGCAAGACCAGCCGAACGCTGTGAGTGTGTTAGAAATCAGGAATGGAGAGAGAACATTGTCGTCTGGAGACCCAAGTTTGGTTAAGACACAAAACGTACCAAGCAAAGTTTAAATCCCATCTGGCTAGCGCGCTTCCCATAATGTTCACTCATTAGGTCAGTAGGCGGAGAGTAGACGGTCTTTTGTGGCTGTTTGAACACAAAACACATGAGTGTTTCCACTATGAAAACAATCCGGTCGATTGTGTTGTCGTCTACCTCTGGAAGTGGTCAAAAGTGGACAAGTTGAAAATGTTTTAGACCTGTATTTAGCGCCATCCACTCGTGATCCGTTTGATTCAAAGATTCTGGCTGTGTCCGAAATCGCATACTCGAGTAGGTACTTGTATAGAATAATTACATCACACCTGCTTAAAAAAAGAAAAGTATGTTCTATATAGTATGAATGTGTGAAGTATGGATGTAATCTGGACGTACTACAGTCGCCGTGTTGCCCTCATCACGTGACCAACCAGCATCAGTTACATCGCTTCACTTTAATTCATAAATCCTCTCCCATGGCCTCATGGGATAGTAAAGTGTTCATCGTACACTTCAGAATCTCACCGGAAATCATTCAGCCGAGTACTTGTCTACTCTTTACACGAAGGAAGATAATTGATCTGTAGAAGTTCACAACTTCTGTTGATATCCCAAAATTTGTGTAGTCAATTTTTTGAATACTTTGTAATTCTAAATATAGTTAGCCCTGGAGTCAGCCCAGGAAGATTTGTCTGCAAGGGTACAGTTTAATAAGATACCTGACAAATATTTTTAACTAGTCAGGGTTCCCACTCGCTTTCTTGAACACCAGATTCAAGGACTTTTTAAAAGCACCTTTTATTTTAAATAAAGCTCAATAAATACGATAAAGGTGGGTGTGTTACTGCCAATATATCAAATACCTACTGTACCTGTGTCTATCATTAATGCAGTGACGCTAAGGCATATACTGACAACTAAAATACAATTTCCAATGAGGAAAAAAAGTCAAATTTTACAAAATCCAATAAGGAAAGAGGCTGGTGTACAAGAGCGAGCGAGCTTTAACGAGAGATGCGGTTTGCAGCTCTTATTCCTGCTTTTAACATTTATTTCACACTAGTTTGAGTTCTCTTTTTTATAAATCATTACTTAATTAAAACATCAAAATATAGAGATAATATTGTATACATGAATTTTCTAATTAAATGAAGATATGGACAAGTTAATTGTTAGGCATTAAAAAAATTATTTAGCTTATTTTTAAAATCACCTGTACATGTACCTTTTTAAAAATCAATTTGAAGGCTTTTAAGACCTGCGCATATTATATTTAACATATATAATTGCTGCCGTAATAACGGCCCATTTCATATGTTTACGTGCGGTGATGAAATATTGCTCTTGTAAACACTTGCCAGCATTTCAGAAAGGAAAGTCTAGATCTTTAAAATTCATCCAAATTACAGCAAAGCGCAACCGTACGGTGGCCTGCAGGGGTCAAAAGGATATAAACAGTGAATTTTGAAGTGATCTCATTTTGAAAACTCAGATGTGGACTTCGGACGGCAATTAAATTACCACACGTCCTTGGTGTTTGTCTATAAACAGGAGGTAATTCGGCCTGGGATTTTTACGCAGGTGGTGGGAGAAAAACTGACATTCTGGATTCTGGCGGCAATAAAATCACTGACTAGCCCCTGTCAATAATGAAAATACCTTACGACCCCACAAGAAACAACTAGCGTCCGAATAGGGCTTTTGACAGTAGATGGCGCTTATGGAACAGCAGAAATATATTGAAATAGCTTCCTCCCGTAATGCGGTTTTGTTCTGGCTTTGGCAGCGCATGAAGGCCAATTTTTGTAATAGCACCATGCTACTCTAACAAAATATAGTTCAAACTTAATTCAAGCACCCATGTTTGTTTTCAAGTACTTTCCAGGCGTCTGAAATTCAAGAACTTTCAAGTACTTTCAAGAAGCGTGGGAACCCTGACTAGTAATCCCTCCAGTGCGAGGAAGAGCCGTTCAGATCAGCTCTGAAGGACAACAAAGTGTTGATGGGAATGTCCATTTGACAATAAAAATTGGCTAAATCTACCTAAAATGTCCCTCTAGCATGAGGGAGATTCTTTTAGACCCGCTCTGACGGAGAAAGTAAAATTACGAACCTGACTTTCCATTTTCTTTCACTCTAGATTCAGATTATATATATTTTCATTTGATGAACATTAATTCTTTTTGTGTGTAAAGCACTTTGAATTACCATTTTATAAGAAATGTGCTATATAAATAAACTTGCCTACGTCACTGACCTGAATCCCTGTTTGCATTTTCAAAGTACAAAGCACAATGATTTGCAGCAAGTGTTGGCAAGAACAGAAAAACGCCTGAAAGCAGCGAGACCGTGATAGTCAAGGAAAAGGCGAAACACACCGGTTGGTCCCTCACCTGGGCATGCAGGGCGGCGGCGGCGGCAGCAGCGGCGGGGTAGGTGAAGGCAGCGTGAGGCAGGCCTGGGGTCAGTTCGGTGGTGTAGAGAGGATACGGAGCCCACGCCTCAGGAGACGCAGGGATCAGTGCTGCCCCCGTCAGGTCATCTACAGAAAAACACATCCAAGTGTCACATGGAAACCAGACGCCAGAGAGCTGAAGCACTTCAGCACCCAAAATATACACTAGCATCCAAACATCGTTGAAAGAAATTCAGCAAGTACGCATTAAATTGATCAAGCAAGACATGTTACAAAAGATTTACAATTCACTGAATCACAGATATTTGCTAGCGAATCAACAGCGGGGCACAAGCGCTGTGGTTTACTCACATGGGTCTCGGGCGATGAAGTGCGCACCTAGAGCCGGGTGCAGGTTGGACGGGTTTGGCGTGGCCATCAGTTTACTCTTCGCCATCTTTGTGTTGGCTTTTGCAAACTCCAGACGCAGTGTTTGAGGACTCTCTGGGTCAAAGCGGATGCCCTGAGAACAGATATAATTCGTTTTTGCACAAATCCGTAACACAGGGGAGTCAAATCCTGCTCCTGGAGGGCCATTGTCCCTGTCCCAGCTCCAACCCCAACCCCAATTAAACACACTTGAACCAGCGAATCAAGGTCTTACTAGGCATACTAGTAAATTTAAGGCAAGTTGGAGCTAAACTCTGCAGGACCGAGTTTGGACATCCCCAATATAACAGAACACAGGTGTCCCTCTGCAGCACAAGCGCACGGATTCCCAGAGCATTCCACATCCAGCCTGAAACGCATGACGTCGTGGAAGTTTTCTTAGGGACCAATGCGTGTACGCAAGTGAAACTCCCCCCCCCCGTAGAGAGGAGAGCAGCATCTGAGTCAGACTTTTAAAAGCCAAGTTAGAAGGACATAAAAGCAGTGTCTAATAAATAATTGAAAGTTGCCATCACTTCAGCTTACTGACGGACCAACGACTACTTACATTCAACGCATTCTTGGCCGCTTCAGCCCCAGACCGGCTGTCAAACGTGACAAACCCCACAGGCTAGAGATTGGAAAGAAACACAGACGGACCGACAGGGGTAGAGAGACAAAATTAGACTTTCCAATCAAACAAAAGTAAAAATCTCATTAAATTATTTAAAAATGTACAATCATATTGTATTTCACCCCCCCAAAAAAACAAAAATCAAAAGGGAATTTTTAAAAATAGGATTTTTGTATTATAAAATTAAATTAATATTTTAAAATATTACATTTAAACCCAATTTTGGATCAATATTTCATATGGGAATTAAGCATTCTCTCAAATTACATACATATATACACACACATGCATGTATATGTAGTATGCGTGTGCGAGATTATATATATATATATATATATATATATACATACACATACACATACACACATACACATTTATATTTTTTCCCCAACAATTTTTGTTGATCCATTAAGAGAACACTATAATTGTACACCAATATTTTACACGCCCTGTTTTTCAGTTTGCTTGAAATGGTCTTGGTCCCTTACAGTTTTTCAAAACAAATTTAAACGAGTTGGTCTTGAGTTCAAAATGTATAAAAGTTAATCAAAACTATCTGTATTAAATTTCTACAATTAAAATACCTTAGAAAAATAGGCTGAGTTTAACCAATTCTTTGAAATAAGAAAATCTCACTTTATTAACGTCGACAAATTCTGTCAACTATGTTACTCAAACACCCCCTGAAAAAAACAAAAATGGTTTATCCCAAAACATGTGATCAGCATCACATGGTGTCATTTTCTTCTGCTATTTTGAACACATTATGGTAAATATCTTAATTTGTTCTATATTTTACCTCCAATGACCCACGGTCAAGGAGTATAATTACGTTGCCTGTCAACTACGATGGGAACATTGTTGGTTTGCAATATGATGATTTTCAAATCAAATGTGAGGTTAACCTGAACAAAATAACATTTGGTTGGCCAGACAAGGCCTGTCATTGACATTGAGGCAAAATGGTCAAATTGTCAACCATGTTACTGTTATTGTCAACAGTGTTTGACATTTTTAAATATCCAGACTGCAGCATTTGATATTTCAGAGTATGTTTACATCCAAATGGACTAGAGTTTTACATATTCTTGAACTATCAAATAGATCTTTAAAGATGATTTGTGATTTAAAAAAAATAATAATAACAATCTTCTTACTGACAGTGCTAAGAATTTTACACATCTGCAAAAAAAAAAAAAATCATTCTTTGAAGCATTTTAAAATAAAATCAAGTGTGTAGTTACAGTTTGTCTGTGACAATTGACAAAACCTTTTTTTTGGTAATATCAAAATGTGTTTAATGATTGAGGTTTGCAACTAGCAAATTCATTACACAGATATAGTAAAGTGAAACCAATAGTTTTATTCAGAAAGCATTTTTTTGCCAATGTAAAATGCACCCCAAATTATAGAATTATATATTTATTGTTTATTAAATGCACATGTTAATATTTAAATTTATGATTTTGGGGTTTACATTTCCAGGTCAGATTTATTGGAGAGGAATGACATTGCTGGACATGGTAGATTATCCATCTATACAATTGAATTGTTTACATTTGTTTTATAAATGCATTTTTTTTTTTTTTGTATTGCATTATTAGTATTAAATATGCACCTCATCTGAGATAGTGATACTTTCCACTTTACCTATTTTGAGGTCAGTTTTATGAGAGATCCTTCATATCTCCTATATTTTTTGTACTCTTTGTATTACTTTTGTATTTCATTATTATTATTATTATTAAATTTACACCTCATCGCAGAGAGAAATAGTTTCAACTTTACCTGTTTTGAGGTCAGTTTTATAAGAGATCCTTCATATCCCTGTTTGATAAAAAGGACAAGTTTAGAATTTGAAAACCTAAAACAATTTTCTTACATTAAAATCACAGCCAGAAAGAGGCACTAATACATTTTCCAGCTTTTTCCCCTCAGGTTGACGTCTCTTACCTTGAAGGGTCTGAACAGCAGGTAAAGCTCACGTGGTTTGATGTCGACAGGAAGCCCGCTGACAAAGAGTGTTCGTACCTAGAAGAGGGAAATGCCTAAATGACATCAGTACACAAATGACCGACAGATACCAAGAATGCTGTGACCTCTGAGCTAGAAGTGCAACGTATGGTCTTAGAAATGTGCACCTGAAAAGGAATAAAAATAGGAATGGTTTAGAACTACCTTTGATTGTCTCTCTCCCTTCCTATTGTGTCAGAGTCTCCCCGTTTGTCTGCAGAATTTGCTATTGGAGACTGAATGTGTTCAGATCAAAATCATGAGATTGTGTTAGTTTAGTGAGCAGAAGTGTGTGCGTGGTGATCAAGTGTGTGTGACCCTAAGCATGGATGCAGAGACTTTCTGCAGGGCACGGACAGCATTATTGCTCCGATGTGAGTGGAAGGTAGAAAATCTAATTTAACTCGGCAAATTAACAGGATGGATCAAATGATATTACAGTGAACAAAGAGAGAGCAAAGGGCAATCAAAGAGAGGAAAAAAAAAGAAAAGAAAAAAAAAACTCAACCTCAGAATTCCTAGAACACATTTTATCCAACAAATGAAAACTAAGTATCACAGATTCTAGAGTTACTCAAAGCAGCGAGCATTTAAAAACAGATGTAGCAACTCCATACTGATCTAGAGGGCAGAAGAGAAAGATTGGATGAAGGACACAGTGTGCTATGACCTTTTACGGAAAAAAAGAGGGGAGAGAGAGAGGACTTTGGTTCAGGCTGACCCATCACATTCTCCAAACGCTTCAGAGTTGAACAGCCATAATCTGAAAGACACTGGTTTTTTGGGTCAGTCTTACAAAAACATGTACAGGGCACATTTTACCAAGAGATATTTGACCATATTTCCTTAATGGTTTAATCCAAAAAGTTGATTACATTTTAAAACAATTCCCGACATGTCAGTTCTGTGATTTGTAATTCCTATAATTTTCGAAACTATATTATATAATGTTACATTATATAATATTTAAATTTTATGCATTATATTATATTTGTGTATTATATTAATTTTATTATTAATATTATATTGTATATATTCATTTTATATTTTAATTGTATATACATTACATTAATATATTATATAATTTAATTAATATAATATACAATTAAAATAATTTAAATATAAAATTAATATAATGTAAAATATATAATGTATATAATATAATAAATCAACAATAAAAATACTACTACTAATAAAAATAATAATTGTTTTGGCAACTCCTATTCTCACTGTCAGTAAATTTGTCCTATAGTGTTGAAAAAGCAGCAATTATTATTATTATTATTATTATTAACTTATACTATTCTCAGTGCATTAATAATAATAATAATAATAATAAATTAAAGACTCCACGCCTGTGAAGAGACGACTCAACGCCAGCGTTATGGCCTAAATTAATACACGATTGATTAACTTTTTCGAACATTTTTCTTTAACATTGTCTTTCTAACATTTTTACTGTACATTTATGAAATGCACTTTCTGTAAAGCTGCTTTGAAACAATGTGTATTGTGAAAAGCGCTATACAAATAAAATTGAATTAATAAATAATAATACAATTTAATTTCTCTTAGAATTGTCAGTCATTTTTCCTAGTTTTAAAATAACGCAATAATAATAAACCTCATTTAAAAATTCTGTGAATTCTCAGTAATCCGTCCATGTTTTTAAATTATGAATTATAATATCATTATTATTTTATTTATTATTAAATAAAAAATGCAAAACATTTAATGTCTACTTTGAATGACCATTAAGCAAAATATTAATATTAAAAAGTGAAAAATTATTTTATTTATAGGACCCAGACATGGTTAGGATAAAAATATTCACCCTTTTTATCCTGCACTTAAAATAAAAAAACCTACCATGTTTTTTGGACAGGCACTATGATAATACAATGATGCTATGGACAGTAACATGGTATTATTTAAAGTACCATATAAATGCCATAGTACAAGAATATGGTACCACCAATAAAACAGTGTCAGATCAGTGCAAACAGCAAAGCATCTGAATGTGTAACTATGTCCATCGTTCAGATTTCTCTACACATTTCCTCCAATACAAGGAGACCACTGGAAACCCATCATTTCCTGACCGGCTCAGAGGAGCGAGTGGCGCAACGGCTGCAGGCGAGAGCGATCTCAGAGTTCAGACTGATGTCAGTTGAAAAACCCTCAGCATAAACTTATCCTCAATGTTCCTGAAACATGAGCATCAGCGCTCGAGCGCTGCCAACAGCTGAGAGGGTAAATAAACAACAGGAATTTAATCAAAAAGGAATAAACACACTCCATAAACACAAATAATGGACAATGCGCCACTTAATAAGCCAAATAAACAGTTGATTCTGTTGGCGGTCAGAAAAATGGGATTTGCAGGACAGAAACAAAGGGGATGTATGGGGGACGTGAGCAGCTGGGTCGAAGCACAGAGGGAGGAAACCCCGGTCCTAATTATTGCAGGTTCAGGCTTGACCACAATGAACAATCTGAACACGCCACACCAAACGCACTGACCCAGTAACAATGACAGGACACAACTCCCACCCCAAACTCTAAACCAGAGTCCAGCTTCCACTACAGGACCAGTTACACAACCATCCTCACAAACTTCTCACTATAACAAAACAAAAAACACACAGTTTAAGTTTGTTTTGACAGGGAGTGTTTGCAAACAGCATTGTAAGGTCTTGTGCAAGTAAAATACACCAAACCTCAGGAAATGCCCCTACAAGAGGTCAGAGGTGACATCTAGACCGGAACCAAATACTCAAGAGTGTAGAAACTAGAATGTCACTAAAATTAAGATGCCATGTACAGAAGGTTACGTTGTTTAAGGATTTGTTTCTCTCACTCAATTTACTGCAAGTGCAGCAATCATTTACATTTAAAAGCCAAATTAAAGGACAAGCTGCAAAAATACTACAAATAAATGCATAAATTAAGGGGAAGAGACTGGACACACACACACATATATATATATATTTTTTTATGCAAATGTTACTTAATTTAAAATACGTATAGCACTACTTGGAGTAATGTAAATGCCAAATTAAAGAAAAACTTCCCTTTTTTTTATGATTATATAGATAAATGGAAGTCGTTTGAGTCTCAAGTAAATAAAAATAATGCCCCCATCTGAAGTCAGAGACGACAGACTGGAAACAAACACAGAAAAAAAGACAGAAGATACAGTTTATTATATTATACCATAATGCTATAATGTATTATAATGTGACCTTGGACCACAAAACCAGTCAAGAGTCGCACAGGTATATTTGTGGCAATAGCCAACAATACATTGTATGGGTTAAAATTATCCATTTTTCTTTTATGCCAAAACTCATTAGGATATTATAAGTAAAGATCATGTTCCATGAAGATTGTGTAAATGCCCTACCATACATGTATCAGATTTACTATTATTAGTAATATGCTCTGCTAAGGACTTCATTTGGACAACTTTAAAAGGCGATTTTATCAATATTTAGATATTTTTGCACCCTCAGATTCCAGATTTTCAAATAACACCTCCAAATATTGTCCTCTCCTAACAAACCACTGGAAATGGAAAGCTTATCCAGCTTTCAGATGATGTTTACATCTCAATTTTTCAGAAAAACTGACCCTTATGACTGGTTTTGTGGTCCAGGGTCACATTATATTTGTAATTCCCCATCTCAAGACTTCAAAATGGAAGTCTTGTTGGGTCTCAAGTATATAAAAATAATGCCTCCAATTGAAATAAACACCGAAGTTACAGTTTAGAGATGTTTTACTTTAAGTTTGCAAATCAATCTGTTTATAAATATTTTCACAACAACAAAAAAAGCCAAGTTAATTAATTCAAATGGCATTAAAATGCAATAAAAGTGAAGAGGCTTTTAAAAAGAAGACCCACGTTTAGTACGTCACGGTTTGCGCGTCTCATGAAACCATGGGAGAAAAATAAGGACAGAAACTTCAATAACACCCACTGGAGTGTGTGCTCGTTAAGTCTGGCATTAACTTTATCCACAGTCACACTAGAGAGTGTGTCTCACATCAGGTGAGTCTCATATTTCAATGCCAACTTTAAGATTAATCATCAACAGACTCCACATTCCTCTCAAACTCTCGCTCTCGAGCTTTTCCTCAGCAAACGAGTCTCCTCAAACCGCGACAAACGCCTTAAAACACGGGTAAAACTACTTTTATAAACATGTCATCCGCCGGCAGAAGCTTGAACTTCACCAAATGAAGTTTATGTTTACTAAAAGAGTTTATTTCTCTTACCTCCTCTTCTAATGAAACACTGGTGTTCGTCTCTGAATCTGACTTCAGACTCATTGTGTAACTTTAACGCTTCTTTGTGCCAGAAAAAAAAAAAAAAATCAAGTTTTCCCTGTCGGTGATTTTGTCCCTGGTGTGCGTTAAAGTTGCAGAAGAGAATCTCGTGTCGTTTGTGCCCAGTGAAGCCGTGAGTTAAAGCCACAATCCGAAAGTAAAGGTGAGAGGTGCTCTGTGAGGGTGACAGAAGGGAAAGGAGGTGATTTTTGAAGTTTTTTTCCCCCTGGCTCACATCAAGCTCGTTTGAGTTGAAGTGGAAAGAAAGGAGAAAAAAGGAACCGTTGGTAGATTTAAAGCTGAAGTTGTGCGTCTGCTCCTCTGTCCTATTAGCGGATCAATCATGTTAAAAGCGCGCACCCGTGCTTCAGATGGGACTCAGCTGCGCGAGGCCCGGCCCACTTTACCACCACCATCATCATCAACAACATATCTAACCCCTCCTTTACATCCATGCCTGCCTCTATCTAACCCTGCCTACATAATGGCTGTCCGAAACCAAGGAGGTCTATAATAACTAGAGAATGTTTACCATTCATTTATCGATTCTCAAGTTATCCAAACTGCCAACTTTGCGTTGAGTTCTGCGGCCAGGCTGTTTTCAGCCAATCACCTGAGGCGTAGGGTGATATCAGCTAAATTGGGCCACTTTTTGGTAAATCGCTTGGGACAATAATACAATACCATATATGCCTTTCCCATGTGTTTTTATGATTTTTAATGACTTTTTTTGATGATGTTGTATTGAAATTATGTTAAAAAAAAAAATATTTAGGCCCTACAGGGAGTGCAGAATTATTAGGCAAGTTGTATTTTTGAGGATTAATTTTACAACATTAATAATTAAACAACAACCATGTTGTCAATGAACACAAAAAACTCATTAATATCAAAGCTGAATATTTTTGGAAGTGGTTTTTAGTTTTAGCTATTTTAGGGGGATATCTGTGTGTGCAGGTGACTATTACTGTGCATAATTATTAGGCAACTTAACAAAAAACAAATTTATACCCATTTCAATTATTTATTTTTACCAGTGAAACCAATATAACATCTCAACATTCACAAATATACATTTCTGACATTCAAAAACCAAACAAAAACAAATCAGTGACCAATATAGCCACCTTTCTTTGCAAGGACACTCAAAAGCCTGCCATCCATGGATTCTGTCAGTGTTTTGATCTGTTCACCATCAACATTGCGTGCAGCAGCAACCACAGCCTCCCATACACTGTTCAGAGAGGTGAACTGTTTTCCCTCCTTGTAAATCGCACATTTGATGATGGACCACAGGTTCTCAATGGGGTTCAGATCAGGTGAACAAGGAGGCCATATCATTAGATTTTCTTCTTTTATACCCTTTCTTGCCAGCCACGCTGTGGAGTACTTGGACGCTTGTGATGGAGCATTGTCCTGCATGAAAATCATGTTTTTCTTGAAGGATGCAGACTTCTTCCTGTACCACTGCTTGAAGAAGGTGTCTTCCAGAAACTGGCAGTAGGACTGGGAGTTGAGCTTGCCTCCATCCTCAACCCGAAAAGGCCCCACAAGCTCATCTTTGATGATACCAGCCCAAACCAGTACTCCACCTCCACCTTGCTGGCGTCTGAGTCGGACTGGAGCTCTCTGCCCTTTACCAATCCAGCCACGGGCCCATCCATCTGGCCCATCAAGACTCACTCTCATTTCATCAGTCCATAAAACCTTAGAAAAATCAGTCTTGAGATATTTCTTGGCCCAGTCTTGACGTTTCAGCTTGTGTGTCTTGTTCAGTGGTGGTCGACTTTCTGCCTTTCTTACCTTGGCCATGTCTCTGAGTATTGCACACCTTGTGCTTTTGGGCACTCAAGTTCACGGGCAGTTATTTTGCGCCTTGGTTTTTCCACACGCTTCTTGCGACCCTTTTGACTATTTTGAATGAAACGCTTGATTGTTCGATGATCACGCTTCAGAAGCTTGGCTATTTTAAGACTGCTGCATCCCTCTGCAATATATCTCACTATTTTTGACTTTTCTGAGCCTGTCAAGTCCTTCTTTTGACCCATTTTGCCAAAGGAAAGGACGTTGCCTAATAATTATGCACACCTGATATAGGGTGTTGATGTCATTAGACCACACCCCTTCTCATTACAGAGATGCACATCACCTAATATTCTTAATTGGTAGTAGGCTTTCCAGCCTATACAGCTTGGAGTAAGACAACATGCATAACGAGGATGATGTGGTCAAAATACTCATTTGCCTAATAATTCTGCACTCCCTGTATAGTTCTTAAAACATCAGCTGTGCCACCTTTTTTTGCATGAGCAGTTTCAGGTAAAATGGGCCACTGTTTCAGGTAAAATGGGCCACTGTTTCAGGTAACCAATGGGCCAGTCAAACTGCAAAGGGAAATAGTGATTTATCATCAATTTTAATTTTATGTAGCCACATAAATTTAAACTGCATTAATCAAACATAAAAACATGTCATTAAAAAAACAAAAACAAAAACATTTTGGGTGCAAACACACATATTCAAATGTACAATTAAAAAAGTCAATTTTGTTACAGCATAGATCATTGGTCAGTGGTGTGTGTGTGCGTGCGTGTGTGTGTGTGGGTGTCGGTGTGTGCATAACACAAATTTGTATAATGACATTTACCAATTACACTGGTATTACAACATCAAGCTGGTTTATGAGGACTTTCTAAATGTCCCCGTAAATCAAATTGCTTTACTAAACAATGTTTTATTAAAAATGTAAAAATGCAGAATGTTTCCTGTGATGGTTGTGTTTATGGGTAGGGGCAGTGTAGGGGGATAGAAAATACGGTTTGTACAGTAAAAAAATCATTACACCTATGGAGAGTCCTCATAATGTTGTTGCACCAACATATGTGTGTCGGTGTGTGTGTGTCGGTGTGCGAGTGTGTGGGTGTGTGTGTACACACATACACACGCACCCACACACTTGCACACCGACACACACTCACACACATGTGTTTGTGAGTGGCACAGAGGATGGCCCATTTTAGCTGAAACCATGTGGCCCATTTTAGCTCAGTGGGTTAAGGTAAATTGGGCCGTCAAGAAAAACATAACTTTTCCCAAAAATATGTTCATATACCAAAATAACAGCATTATTTCTGATGGATGCCATCAAGACCGATATTATGCTTAGTTTTTTATGTGCATGTTTTTTTTTTTATATAGATTTATCATCCTTATAATAGTTTAGTTACATTTGGTATGCCAGGCTACTTGCCATGCAGCTTTCTGGTGCAGTCTTGATTTGAATTATTGCCCCGCCCACCATCGCAACCATAAACTAATCAAATCACCTGTTACTTGTCAACAGTTATGACAACAGTTTGAAATCCTTTTCAGTCATTGGCTCTAAATTCCAGAGGGGCTGGGACCCCCAAACCTTAAATGGCCCATTTTACCTGATATCACCCTATATTGTCATGTGACTACACATTCTGGAGCCGCAGGAAAATGACAGCTGTATTTTGGCTGATGGCACCAGAAAAACACAAACCTTCACTGGCGACTAAGGGATAAATGGTCAATTTCACGAGCTAACAATAACAAACCAAGTACTGGTCAAATATATGCTAATATGTAAATATTAAGGCTAAATAATTATTGCAAGAAATATTAAATCAGAATATGGCTACTTTTAAATGGCCGCCAATGGAAACTGGTAAAAGGAAACTGGTTTCGGACCAGCTGGAAAGTCATGTCTAATGATTATGTCTACTAATGATCTAAAACAAATTCAAGTGAGGTAGGCCATATACTGTATGTTGTCATCTTTATAATTGAATATATAATCTCTTATTCTTTAAATAATTATTTTATTTGAATAATTGCAGGATATTTTTGTATATGATAATAATTCACTTCTACCCAGAGTTACTTTAATATCATTGATATACTATTATTATTTTTATTATTATTTTTACTATTTTGAATTAGAATTTATTCATTTTTTTTCACTTTAATTTTGGTTAAAGTTTAAGTAATTTTGGTGTGTTTTTGTCATTTTTATTATATTTTTAAATATATAGTTTTTGTTTTATTTTTTATTTATTAGATTTAGTTATTGAATGTTAAATTAGCCTAAATGAGAAATGTTACCTAGACAACTAGCTCAAATAAAATAACTAATAATTTTATTTCAGTTAACGTTTATTTCAAGTAACAAAAAGCTTTTTTTTTTTTATGGTTTTAGTTAACCTGTTAAACACGGCACTGTAAAAAAAAATATTCTATCAGTTCAGCTTAAATAATAAATGTGGTTCAGATAACATAATATTTTGATCTCCTTCATTGTATTAACTCAAATTTTTAATCTCAATGAACTCAAAATGAAGACAACCTGCCAATATTTTTTTTACAGTGTATGAACCAATTACATTTGACCCTGTCTTTAAATCTTCCTGCCGTGTTTTTTAATTATGCCGTGTTTTCAATATGCTCCCTGCACTCTATAAATAAAATCATATCATCAATGTGGATCATCTAACCTTGCCTATTTCTCTGATGTTATATATCTTTACATAAACACAACATCTAAACAGGATCATTTAACTATTTATCTAACCAGGGCCATTGATAAAATCCATAAGGCCCAGGACAGCATTTAATGGGTGGACGGCCCCAATGGGTAGACAATACCACAGCACAGAGGACCTGGGTGGGCCCCCCTCATTACTGGGGCCCGGGACAGCATTGACGACAGCCCTGTATGTAACCCGCCAACTTTCTTTCCTATCTACTTCATAATCAAATATTTTTCTATTTGTTGTCTTTTACTGCAGGGACAAGTTTTGTGTGTGTGTGTGTGAGAAATGCCACGGTTTCCTTGAATATAAAGTGAAGACAGAATCAACTTCACACTCATTTTGACTGCCTGAACTATTGCTCTGAGGTCTTTGGCCCCATGTTACCAAAATTAACTGAATTTGCTCTGTCCACATGCTGTGTTTATACTGGATACAGGTTACAAAAATGTACTTTCTGATTAAATATTCTGCATTGCTTTTTATCTAAATATCCTCTGAGGACTGCGAGACCTCACGGCTGTCCCGTGTGACGTCTCGTGACACTCTTGATTTCCTGCGCATGTTTTACGGTAAATGCGCTTGAGGGTGAAACATTTATGATCCTGTTAAAGCATTTACCAGACACAAACAAAACAGAGGAACAGATTAGTCTGGTTACACATCATTTTTTACAAAGCTTTTTTCATTTCTGTATTTAATTAAAGCTCCTTCATTAATTATAATTTTGGTGCCTCTGCACAAAATCAAATAGATTTAAAACTTGAACGTCAAGATTTTCCTCTGATAATATACTATAGCATTTTGTCTGTAAAATATGATATATAGTATTAACTTCATGTACTTCTGTAATAATTAAAACAAAATTTAAATGCAGTGGTACATGATCATTTATAATAATATTATTCTGACTATATTACTGTTAAAATATTTTAAAATAATATTTAATATGTATGTTTTTTTATACATTTAATTGTAATTATAACAATTATATTATATCAATTAGTTTTATTACATTCAATTGAATATATTAATTGTTATTTTACCATAATTGTCCATATTATTTAAGGTCAGCTGGTTCTTTTTGAGCGTGTTTTTCTGAATGATAAAGGTGTTTTTGCATTCTGATCTGTAATTACAGGTGCTGTGATTCATTGGTCAGAGGCCAGTATGTGTGTTTTAGTCTGTTAACTAGTCTTCTATGTACATAAGCAGAGCTAAAGTCATTTTCCGCCTAAGCCGTTATAGTGTGTGTGTGTTGTGTTAATGCAGACTGTGTGTGCAGGAATGGCTGGTTTCCTGACTTTGTACTGGAACACAATTACTCTGGGACTAGAAACCTGAGGCCTTAAGGTCTGAGGCCTCGACAATCATTTACCTATTACTGCTTAACTAAAGCAATCTCTGACCTTCCTAGTTCATATTTGAAGAGGAAAAGATGCCACAATATGAGCAGTTTTAAACCTTAAATCGCTGATGTTCTGATATGATTTTACTGTACTGACAATTGATGTAGTATTACAGCTGTAGGGCAGGCCTATTTATTTACAGTCCCTCCATATACAGAATATTTTCATGTACCATTTCTGTAATGACGCGCATTTAAGACATTGCTCAGTCCAGGCAGTTTTGGTTGTAAAAGTATTTATTTATTGCTTAATTTTTCCATTGTTAAGTTTAGCAAGTGCTGAATATTCACAAGCATTGCTAAAAGGGTTTTGAGCCACTGATTAACATGTGACTCATAAATGCACACTCATGTTTCATTGAGAGTTTTTTTTAATGTAGAATAGGTCTCTCATATTATTGCAGAAGTGAAAGCATTTTCAAACATTTTAAATGTGAAAAGTTATAAAAGTTTAAGTTTACTGTAAAACAAATGTACTGAACTAAACATTTCAATTGTATACAAAATACACTACATGCCAAAAGTATTGGGACACCCCTCCAAATCATTGAATTCAGGTTTTCCAATCACTTCCATGGCCACAGGTGTATTAAATCAAGCACTAGGCCTGCAGACGCTTCTACAAACATTAGCCAACTTTCTGCAGAGTCAATAGCTACTGATCAGATGAGCTCAAGAACAGTGTGTAGAGAGCTTCATGGACTGGGTTTCCATGGCCGAGCAGCTCATCCAAGCCTTACATCACCAAGTGCAATGCAAAGCGTGGGATGCAGTGGGGTAAAGCACACCGCCACTGGACTCTAGAGCAGTGGAGACGTGTTCTCTGGAGTGACCAATCACGCTTTTCTGTCTGGCAATCTGATGGACGAGTCTGGGTTTGGCGGTTGCCAGGAGAACGGGACTTGCCTGACTGCATTGTGCCAAGTGTAAAGTTTGGTGGAGGGGGGATTATGGTGTGGGGGTTGTTTTTCAGGGGTGGGCTTGGCCCCTTAGTTCCAGTGAAAGGAACTCTTAATGTTTCATAACATTTTGGACAATTTCATGCTCCCAACTTTGTGGGAACATGTTTAGGGATGGGCTCTTCTTGTTCCAACATGACTGCACACCAGTGCACAAAGCAAGGTCCACAAAGACATGGATGAGCGAGTTTGGTGTGGAGGAACTTGACTGGCCTGCACAGTGCACACAGTCCTGACCTCAACCCGATAGAACACCTTTGGGATGAATTAGAGCGGAGACTGCGAGCAAGGCCTTCTCGTCCAACATCAGTGCCCAACCTCACAAATGCACTTCTAGAAGAATGGTCAAACATTCCCATAAACACACTCCTAAACCTTGGCCTTCCCAGAAGAGTTTAAGCTGTTATAGCTGCAAAGGGTGGGCCAACTCCATATTAAACCCTACGGATTAAGAGTGGGATGTTATTAAAGTTCATGTGCATCTAAAGGCAGGCGTCCCAAAACTTTTGGCAATATAGTGTATGTATTGTGCAAAATAATTTGGGCTCTAAATTGCTATAAAATCAAACCTTCATGTCTAAGCAAGTTGTGTTCCAAATTGTTGATATCACAAAAATTGTAAAGGATTTAAAGTACACTTCATAGTAAACAATGTCCGATTTATGATGATTACTAAAATGTGATGTGATAAAATGTAAGAGGGGAAAAAAGGCTGCAAAAAAAGTTTTGATACTGTGACACTAGCTGTTTTCATCCAAAGTTGTGAATTTAACTTGTGTGCAAAATTGGAATATCGCTTCATTCACTTGCGAATAAAGCAGTGTTTCCATACCATATGTTGAAGAACACAAAATTGTCGCTTCCTAGGAAATTGGTGCTAAATATCTGTAATAAGTTGCTACAACTGGGGAAGAAACTGTGGCTCTTTTTTTCTACATCGTAAATGACTTGCGTCTCAGAGCGCGCAGACGAAACTATAAAATTGCTCATATTATCTTGTGTTCGAATGGCTGGTATTTGGGAATGCAATAGTGTGAGATGCTTCGGGGAGTGAATTAAACCAAATCATTTTAATGAGACTTTTTGTCTCAAGCATTTCAGAATTATTAAACCAACATTTGAGATGCTGTGCGATGCGATTGGTCCTCTGGTTAGTCCAGTTATCCAATCACAACCTTTTTTGTTGCTCATGGAGGGATGTGTTTCCATCATTTTCTATGAGGATGTTTTCTTATCGGATAAAAAATGTATCCGCCTCAATTGAGTGCATACGTTTTTTTGCTCATTTTTGGTGTTTTGGTCGATCAGATCACAAGTAGCTGAGGGAGACACATTCCTGTTTACACCTGGTGTTTTAATCCGTCTCTTTTGTCCACTTTCAACCACTTCTGTCCTGATTTCTTCGAGGGGAGGGTCTATGGGCAGAAAAACGTATGCATTTTTCCAGATCTTTCGATCTAATGACGATATTTACATATGAATGCGAACAACGGAAAAACATACAGAGAGAAGCAGCTTTCGTTTCTGCTCTGACAGCCACAAGACCAGCTGAACACTGTGGTTTGTGTTAGAAATCAGGAAAGGTGAGAGATTGTGCTTGGTACATTTTTAATCTTTAAACCAAACTTGGGTCTTCAGCCGACAAAGTTTAAATCCCGTCTGGCTAGCGTGCATTCCATAATGTTTCCGCATTAGGCCAGTAGTGGAGAGTAGGTTAGTCTTTTGTGGCTATTCGAACAAATTCGACTACATGAGCGTTTACACTACGAATGCAATCCTGTCGATTGTATTTTACCTCTGGAAATGGTAGAAAGTAGGGGTGGCACGGTACGTGAAAAAACCCCGAACCGTTCGGAGTGTGTGCGTCGCACGGTTTCGACGCATGCAATGTATCCTCGTGCCCGTATGTTACCTCAGCCAGTGGGTGTCCTTTTCGCGTGAAATAAGAGGTGTGTGTGTGTGTGTGTGTGTGTGTGTGTGTGTGGACATACAGTAAAATAAAGTAAAAGTGGAGTGCTGCAGGTCACGTCACGTGTAGAAATGCAAGTGGGAGAGATAAGGAAGGCTGCCCAGAGTTGGAGGATGCGCCAGCGACGTATAGCTGACAGGGCAGATGCAATGCGTATGCGCGCGCACGTACATTCACACACTGGCAGTGTTAGTCTCGCGCAGCTGAACCGCGGCTCGTGTATTGCAAATACAGACAAATACCGGTATTGTCCATTCTGTCACATTTTCTGGTGTTCTCCTCCGACCCCTGTCTGTCTCATGCTTTGATTTATGATGGGCAGCATATATCTGCTGCAAATGCGACCGTGTTCCCCTCTGTCTCATACACACATGCATATAACATGCTGTATATAAGTAGTTCACATGATAAATGTAACATTTAAAAGTTAAGATGCTTCTAGTTTTAATAATTTAAACATGCCTTTGAAGTTTGGGCAAAAACTTCTGGCAGTGTTGTGTTTTCGTGTATTTTTTTTTTCTTTTCACAGCGCTGTGTCATATGGTGATTGTGAAACACACGGAACACTTCATGGTGAAATGTGTTAATCAGGTCAGATGAATTAAAGCCACAGTGCATTGTTCTGATCAAAATTGACATGATTAACATGAAAAATGTTACGCCAATGTGTCGGACTCGGTAGACAGCCAGTT
This sequence comes from Romanogobio albipinnatus, assembly GCA_023566225.1. Classification (NCBI taxonomy): domain Eukaryota; kingdom Metazoa; phylum Chordata; class Actinopteri; order Cypriniformes; family Gobionidae; genus Romanogobio; species Romanogobio albipinnatus. The sequence goes on along the minus strand of CM042262.1, from coordinate 31,306,074 downwards.
AAGAAACAACTTCTACATGATATAACAATTTTTTTGTGGATGATTAAGCTATATATCATATGCTGAAGTAAATTTCTTGAGGGTTAACGATAAAAACAACAACAAGAACCGTACAGAACCGAAAACCGTGAGCCTAAAACCGTGATACGAACCGAACCGTGGGTTTTGTGAACCGTGCCACCCCTAGTAGAAAGTGGACAAGTTCAGAATGTTTTAGGCCACGTTTACACCTGTATTTAGTGTCGTCCACTTGTGATCCGATCGACCAAAACGATTCTTAATACCAGGTGTAAACAGAGGCTCTGCGTTTTCATCCAGCATTTTTTTTTTGCGTTATCCCTAAATAAAAATAGGTGGATGGAAACATAGCTATTGACAGTTAACAGGCTAAAGAACGCTATAAAATTAGATAATTCAAATGGAATTTTTGTAATTTGTATATTTAATTAATGCCCCTAAAACAACTTGAACAACACCTTCCTCTAATATAGCATTTTGTCTGTAATTATTATAGTATTTACTTCTATAAATATCACGAGACAGAATGTTTTAAATACACTGCCCGGCCATTGTATAGGATATAAATAAATGTTGTGATGTTATTTCCATCAATTTTTGGTCCAGATCTTGTATTGCCAATGCATGAGTCCAGCACTCTTTAAAGGTCCCGTTCTTCGTGATCCCATTGTTCAAACTTTAGTTAGTGTGTAATGTTGCTGTTAGAGCATAAATAATACCTGTAAAATTATAAAGCTCAAAGTTCAGTGCCAAGCGAGATATTTAATTTAACAGAAGTTCCCTTTCAAAGCCTACAGCGAACGGCCGGCTTGGACTACATCCTGGTACTTCCTTCATAAATGACGTCAGTAGAACAGACTAACCTCCGCCCACAAGAATACGCGCAAAAAGGGGGCGCGGTCTTGTTGCTGTCCCACGTGGAGAAGAGGAAGTGTCGCGTGGAGAAAAGGAATTGTTGCGTTTGAGTGTGTTTGTCGCCATGTCGTCGAGACGCTGTTATTTTCATCCCGGAGTCAAATCACCTTTGTTTGGCTTTCCCAGGGACGCTGTAGAGATCATTAAGCGCATATATCTCCCGTTAAAAGGGCGTGACCTTTCCGTGCAAGTTACGTGCGCTAAGCTGCTGTCGAATCACAACACAGGAACCGCTGGCACAATCAGAACTCGTTACGTATTTCTGAAGGAAGGACTTCATAGAACAAGGAAGTCAGCAGCCCGTTTTTAGGACAGAGAAAACAGCGGTGTACAGATAAGTAAATTGTGTGAAAAATACTGTGTTTTTTTACACGCGAAACATGAACACGTTATATTGCACACTGTAAACACAATCAAAGCTTCAAAAAAACACAAAGAACGGGACCTTTAAAGTCTCCTCCAGCACATCCCAAAGACTTTCAATGAATTTAAGGTCTGGACTCAATTCATGTGTGAAAATGATCCTTCATTCTTTCACAGTTTGAGCTGATGAATCTGGACATTGGAATATGGCCATGATGTTTCTTCCTACATGGTTGTTTAAGAAATGAAAAGCTACACACTCCATCAATGAGGGTTAGAAGAACTGTTGACCAAACATATAACATGCTAGAAACATAATAATCACTGCAATAATGATCCAGTCATAGACTCTTAAGCATTTGCCTTTTTAAATCCAAGCGACTTTATCTTGGGCCGGGCAGTGTTTGTAGCCACAGATTTTTAAAACTGTAGTTGTTTGTTTCGGGCTTAAGTTGAATCTCTCCTCAGATCAGTCTCCTTCTTGGTTAATCGAGATATCAGATAAACGCTCTAATTAGCAGAGGGCGTGAGTTGGGCGTTTCATCTATCCTGTAGTGTCCCAGCGGGGGTCTGCGTCTCTTTTGGAGACCACCCTGCCCCCTCTTCGTAATCAGAGAACGCTGCCAGAGATAAACACGTCTGCCACCATCACCTCGCTATCAGACACGAGCGGTATAAATAACAACCCCTAACATTCTTCATCGCTGCGGAGATAACAACAAGAGGACCTAAATGAGAGCACTCACACCCCGTTAGTTGTTTAGAGGAACTGCAGGGGTCAAGCAGGGGGTCAGTAATAAAATTCAAAAGATGTAAAAGTTCATAAACAAACGGAGGGATTCTGGTTTTCTTAAGGAGCAGGGAATGAGTGAAAGGGATAGAGTGTCAACTCGTGTTCTCCGCTATAAATCGTGTTTGTGTATAGCTCGGTTCCTCTGTTATGATCCAAATGACAGTGTGCAGATCTCTACTGCACGAGAAGAGCCGCAAATCAGACACGTTTGTTTGACAGAGGCAGGCGAGATGTTCTCGCTTTGGGTCTGCAATTTACATGGTCACCCGATTACATTATTAATGCTGAGACACAGGCAGAACATCACTGTAGAAATATTTTTGATGTTGTAAGTAAAAGAAAGATTATTTGAAATACTATTTCAGTTTTTCTAAATTTCACATTTATTTCAATGTGTTATTTCTTTGCAATTGTTTGTGAAAATTGTGTCAGATTTTTCAGTGTACAAGCAGAGATTTATCTGTGCTAAAAACATTTAAAACATATTTGTATAGATGAATTATAAAACATACAATAAATCTGCTGAAAATGCCGGTTTGGTCCAGGGTTATTATTGTTAACTAAAGCTAAAAACACACGAGCTGAAATAAAATAAAATATAAATATAAAAACAAAACACAATGTGCCTTGACAATAAATTGAAATAAGTTTACAAACTGGAAATAAATCAAACTAAAACTGAAATAAAAATAATTTAAACCCAAAAAGCAATATTTCATTTTTTTAAATAAAATGCACATACCAAAATTACAAAACATATAAACAATAAAAGCTCATTTAAAACATTAATAAAACTATAATACAACTAAAATAACTGGTTTGATCAAAAGAACTTTTGCGACAACATCAGAGGAATATAAAAATAATAATTTTAGTTCGTGAAAACAAACAGAAAAGTTTATTTGGGCAAATGTAAGCGAATACTCCTTTAAGGGGCCGTTTACATGACACCGTTTTCAAATAAAAAATTACTTTTTATGCGCTTTGGCTGTTCATTTATACGACAAAGGCGTGTAAATATGCCTGGAAATGCAAACTTTTAAAAACAGGGTTTCAAAGTCCCGTCATAACCCGTCACAGTCAGTTATGAATGACCATTCAAAATTAATTCAAAATGGCGGAATTACATAAAAAAAGTTGAGTTTGCATCACCGTGTTACTGCGTTGCTAAACATATCCATCATAAAACAGTTGTCAAAAATTAAATGTTTAGCTACTTATAATTTACCACGCATGCACACTTTCACTGTAAAAATGTGTCATGTTGGAATTTACACTCATCTTCAGTGAACATTAAGCCCCGCCTTCTTTGATCTGATTGGCCAGCATTTTGACATTGACGAGCGCTGTTAGGCCGCTGAGGCTGACCAGCCTTAAAATTATAATTATTTAACTGTCTGCCATTCTAACGACAAACAGAGTGGTGCGTAATTTGATCAAATATCAAATATTGGGGACGGGGGGGACAATTTGGGGGGGGGGGGGGGGGGGGGTTTGTCCCCCTCAGTGTCTATATGGTGGTTACGGCCCAGCCTAAATGCAGTCACAAAACTTTCTTAACTTGAATTTAACTCATGAAAATTTTAAATCTATCAAAGTAAATATTAACTCAGTTCAGCTGAAACTGTCTTGTAGGACTACAGACGGCTGATCTGGGATCAGCAGAGGGTCACTGAAACCGACTTTAATGTGCGCTGTATCTCTCGGTGCTGTCAGCTCTGTTTGACGTACCGCAGAGCCGCCTGTAAAATATTCAAAAGCTCTTATTGCAGTTTCGTGTCCGTCTGAAGATGGTGTTGAGATTCGGAAGTCCTAAATTTGTTCCTGGTATAAACCACATTTCCAAATTTAACAGGATGATTCACCTTGTCCTCGTCTGTCTGGAAATTGAATCAAGAGTATAACGTCATAGAGTTTTTGTTGTCATTATCAAATTCATGTTGAATTTTAATGTTAACTTAATTGCCTCCAAGGATCATATATTGAACAAAAATCAAAAAATGTTATGATCATTTTCCGACCTGTCTAACCCTTTAGCAAGTTATTTTTGTTACTGTACCTTTAAGATTGTGTATGTACTGTAGCCTAACCTGGCTGGTCTGGATTGATGGTTTTATAGGGATTTTGGGCACAAGAACAAGCTATACCAGCCAAGACTAGAAACTAAATTAGTGTTTTTCACACTGTTTGATTTTCATGTGTAATAATCACATAATAATCCTGTGATTTTTAGGTGTTTGTCTGAGGGGTTTTGGTCTCCCATGATGCTCAAAGAACAACTTCAACCAGCGAAACCAGACAACTGTCATTCGTCTGTAACATACACAATCGGTAAGCCATTTTCTGTAACATGCTCTCTCTCTCTCTCTCTCTGAGTTCAAAGTTTTCTTCATCACATGCTCGTCTGGTGGCCAACAGTGAGTGTTTTGTTGTGTAAGCTGTGCATTGGACAGTAAAAAAAAGACAATAGATCGTATATGACAGTAAAAGAAGACAATAAACGCACACAGAGGTCTCATATGGGAAAGTGAAGCCATGCAAATGTAGTGTTTCTCTCTCTCACAAACACACACACACACACACGCACACAAGAAAAACAGACATTGAGTAACTATTTAAGAAGTGCTGGAGTGACTGTAAACTGTTTCATGCCGTTGTATATACACTCTCGGCTCTCTCGGGTTTATAGAGGCTTGAGATTGGCTCCTTTTAAGGTGAATTCCCTGTTTGCTCTCTGCATTGAACGTCTGCTGCCAAGAGCTGTTGAGAGACCGTTCCAGTGGAGAGAGAGAGAGAGAGAGAGAGAGAGAGAGAGAGAGAGAGAGAGAGAGAGAGAGAGAGAGAGAGAGAGAGAGAGAGAGAGAGAGAGAGAGAGAGAGAGAGAGAGAGAGAGAGAGAGAGAGAGGAGATACAAGCCCTTGTGAACAACAGGAAATACTCATAGGAAGGTAAAATCACTAAAAACTATTTTTTTTTTTTTATAGCCACAAACAGCAATGAAATTAAATATAAAATAGATAAAACAAAATAGATTATTATTATTAATAATAAACAATAATAACATATTTACTATGGTCATGCAGAATAAGACATTAATATGTGCTTTATCCTAGTAATAATAAGTATATATATATAATTGATTAGTTTTAATATAATTTTTTATTGTATATATTAAATATTATTAATATTTCTATTATATAACAGCATTAGTATTTAATATATTAAAATATATATTGAATACATTTAAATATTAAATATATACGTACATATATATAACATTTATTAGTTTAATTTTTATTATAATATATATATCAAATACAATTTGTTAAAACTAATAAAAATAAAATAAATATATATATATATATATATATATATATATATATACATATATACATTTATATTAAAAAATATTGACATTATAATATTGACATTATATAACAGAATTAGTATTTAATATATTAAATATATACGTAAATATATATAACAATTATTAGTTTTAACAATTTTTATTATAATATGTATAATATACAATTTGTTAAAACTAATATATTTTATATATTTATATTTGAAAAATATTGACATTATAATATTGACATTATATAACAGCATTAGTTTTTCATATATTAAATATATAATGAATACATCTAAATATTAAATATATGTGTATATATAATATTTATTAGTTTTAAAAAAAATTTATTATAATATGTACAATATACAATTTGTTAAAACTAATAAATTATATATATATATATATATATATATATATATATATATATATATATATATATATATATATATATATATATATATAAATAAAAAATATATAATATTTTATATTATAATATTTATATTACATTTACACATATTAAATATATATACATTAAATAAGACAATTGCTGATTAATAGTACAATGATCAAAAATAATGTTGATGGCATAGCTCAGTCCAAGTATCTGATGAGAAATATTTGCGCTCACATTGAGATCTCTGACGTTTGATGGCAGACTTTGGTATCTTGGCTCTAGAGGAGGCACACATGAGATTAAAAGGATCTCCTTTCGCTCTCCATTCTCAGTGCTAGGAGGAACAGTTGCGATATTTAAGAGATCTACATAATCTGACATGTGTCTCCTTTAGAGGTTCAGGAGATGCCAGCAGAGCAAGTATAACATGCGTCCATGTGAATTGTATATTTCTATATGCTGTATTTGTTTCTATTTTTATGATTTTGGCAGAAACATCTGAGACAAAGTTGATGCTTAACTGGAACATAAATGAGATCTCTCTCCTCATTTCCTCCCAAAACACTCATAAATCTCTCTTCCCTCTGCTTTTCAGCACAACTAGACACAGAAGTTCAAAGCTGTTGACACACATCAACTAAATAAACCAGGCCGCTGAGTGATTCCTCACCCAAATACGTGATTTGCGAGTAAAAAAGCACAGATTTGCTGATTAGTAAGGCTTAAATATTCTTTACGACACCCATTGGCTTTCTTTTCCCATTGTTTAAGATGAGAAAGAGTATTTTTTTATATCAAACATCCCAGAGCTCAAATGTAAACAAATGACTTTCAGAAGACCAAGGCCTTTTATGGAGTCCAGAGCAGCTGAGATAAATTAAACTGTCAGTGTTTATTTTCCAACAAATCAGCAGTTGAGCACTCCAGTCCTTTGTCAGCTGATAAAACACGCTGACGGAGGGAGAGAGACAAAACTAACATAAACTAATATGAAGACCAGAAAACCCAGACTTAAAAGGATAAACGGGGAAAAAAAAGATGGAAGTAGAAGTTTACTACGTAATCCAGTGTTATCGGCATGGAAGATCTGGGTCTTGTAAACCCGTGTGGTCAAGAAGCTTGAAAGTCTTTTATTAGCTTGAGGATTTTAAAGGTCTGTTTCTGCACTAATAGATCCTCTTCGTCCTTTTAGGGAGGAGAGGCGCTCATGTACATCAAAGCATGAAGAACATGAGAAATATCAGTGCCAGCTATTGTTACACGCTGTGTGTCCATACAGTGGTGAGTCCAGTTGTGTGTGTGTGTGTTACTGATCATTTCTGTGTTTTTTATTTCCATAAAAGGCCTGGCTGTCAGTCGTATTGTTGACTAGGGGCCGGAGCGACACCGGCCCCCTGAAGCGTCCACCTGATATAGCAGCGCAAGATCACAGACATGGACTTTCAGTCTGGTCCAAACTAAAACTTCAACTTGTGTACAGATTTTGATGGATGTCCCTGCTGAAAAGACCAGCATGCACAATTCCCAAACTAACAGTAAGTTCAAGTAAGGTTGTCCCAGCAGGGTTGTGCACTATTCAGAAACTGAATTTAGGATGCATTTTTAAATCACCCATTTCAAAATAGAATTTTACTTCATTTCCCAGAATGCATCACCTGTGTTGAAAACCTTTGAATTGACCCTTCGCAAAGACCGAACCACCTTAGTTACAGTTGCTACGTCTGACACGCCATGGCGCTCTCATGCCACACATGTTCTCACGCAGAGGAAAAGGCATCGTGGAGCAAAGATGACACTGACAACGTGCGGCGAGCCAGGACAGATCAGGTTACTTTTGATATGAAGTCTCAGGTTTTTTTAAGAAATTCAAACAAATTCAGACTCTTTATTGTGTGGTGACGGATTACTGTAGCATCTCAGTTCAAGTCTAACCCCTCCTATTCGACCCGCCCACTCCAAGCAGGACTCGAACCCGTGTCTGCCGGCATGAGAGACGGACGCTCTAACAAGGAGGCTAAAGGCTGCAACCTCTAGTGTCAGTCGCTAGAGCGTCTTTTGAGATCAGAGGAGTGAGGTTTACTAGCACAGCGACTACTAGCTGGCCTCCATTACACTAGCAGCTGGTGAACCGATCATCTCTTCCTACTACTTCATTTATACACAGTAAAAAGCATTGGGTTATTTTTTTAACTCGACCGTTGGGTCACACATTTTGGGTCAATATGTTGGGTTATTTTCCAAAAATGTTGGGTCCTTTTAAAATGGTTGGGTTATTTTTAGTTAATAACCCGGCTATTGGGTTAAATACGGTTTCCGCAGTGACGGTTCAAATTTTAACGGTGACAGTCAACAGAAAAAGCTGCAGCAGTCTGATTATGAAAGGCATATTGTTTATTTATGTATACAACTCTTATAACATGAGTATTGTGTACATTTACATTTACATTTATGCATTTGGCAGACGCTTTTATCCAAAGCGACTTACAGTGCTCTTATTACAGGGACAATCCCCCTGGAGCAACGTGGAGTAAAGTGCCTTGCTCAAGGACACACTGGTGGTGACTACTGGGATTGAACCAGCAACCTTCTGCATAGGTTTAACCCACTGGACCACCATCTCCACTCCATTGTGTGGACTGAAACGTTGAATATAGTCAAAATTTTTTCAAAACAAAGTTCCCTTTAATCATTTTTCAATTAAGTTTAATGCTCTCTGAAAAGTGAGATTGGTTGGAAATAAATCCTAGCTATCCCAGTTAACTCGCTAGCAGTAACAAAAATAATAAAACATTATTCTAGCAAAACTGTTTATAAACATACAACGGTGATAAACTAAGTAGGCCTAGTCTGAAATCACTATCTAGCATTACATAACCCAAAGAAAGGTTACTTGTTGGGTTATTTTTAACCCAACATTTTTAAGTGGCTAGCACCAAATAAACATGAATGAACATCAGAAGGATAACCTCGGAAAGACGTCAGTACACACCATTTTACAAGTTGAAGTCCCGTCCACCGATGTTAATCTACTAACTCTCCTGACTGCTTTGTCGGACAAAATGGCAGATTCTGCGTTATGATTGGTCAGCTTGCCTGTCAATCAAAGTTTAGTAAATTCCTCTTCCTGTCATTCCAACTCAATCTCCTGTGATGAGTGGCCAACACAGTTCAAATACCAACTCATGAATTGAAATGGAGCCAATTCTGAATTTTGCACAACCCTGGTTCTCACACCTTTTGACCAATACATTTGCCCCACTCTAGTTTTATTTTCCTTCAGGATAATGTTATTTGACAAATTATTTGACAATAAAACTAAATAAACGGAATATTTAATCAAGATCTAATCTGAAAATATTTTAGATTTGATTCATTTTGATGACTTTTCCAGGTCTCCCAGATTTTCCCCTGCTTTTCATAAATACCAAGTTCTGGCACCCATTACTATTCCCATGCCAATCTCTCCAAGAGTAGAAACTGTAGAAACCCTGTCAAGCTATAAATTAAGCATTCTCTGGGAATCGAAACCATGGCATTTGCATTGCTAGCTTTTATTACTCTACCAGTTTAGCTACACTGGGTTTGGCAAAAACACTGGGTTAAAAACAACCCAATTTGGGCAGTTTTTAACCCAAGGGCTGGGTAAATATAGGACAGAACACATGTTGGGTTAATTTTACCCAGCAAATTGGGTTGTTTATTTAACCCAGCATTATCGTTGATTCGTTTTTACTATAATACTAGCTTTATTTTTACTTCATACAAGAAATAAATCCTCAGATTAACGGATTAATTTAAATCCTCTAAACGTTTTTAAAATACTCCACACAACTGGTTTGCATGATAATACATTTAAGCTTGTTTAACAAATATTATAAATAAAAATGAAACATTTACATTTACATTTATGCATTTCGCAGACGCTTTTATCCAAAGCGACTTACAACTTGGGGGAACATGAAGCGATAGGTCATGAAGAGTCGAGAAGCGCAATAAGAGCCTGAAATCCTGAGACCGTGTACATTGCTCAGTGTAGCACAGGCTAGAGTGGGGAGGGAAGAAGAAAGAGAAAGTTTTTTTTTTTTTTTATGAGGTTAAGTGCTCACGCAAGAGCTGAGTTTTAAGTTGACTTTTGAATGATGTCAATGATTCTGCGTTTCGGATGGTGTTGGGAAGATCGTTCCACCAGCTGGGAACGTTGAATGAAAATGTTCTGGAAAGGGATTTTTTCCCCCTCTGTGATGGGACCACAAGCCGTCGTTCCTTTGCTGAGCGAAGGCTTCTGGTGGGGGTGTGGATTTGTAGAATGGGGTCAAAGTAAGCAGGAGCTGCGCGTGGTGGCTCTGTATGCAAGCGTCAGCGCCTTAAACTTGATGCGAGCAGCGAGTGGTAGCCAGTGCAGGGAGATGAAGAGAGGTGTGACGTGGGTCCTTTTGGGCTCGTTAAAGACAAGACGTGCTGCTGCATTCTGGATCATTCGAAGTGATTGGATCGCACAAGAGGGGAGTCCAGCCAGAAGCGCATTGCAGTAGTCAAGTCTAGAGATAACCAGGGCCTGGACAAGAAGCTGTGTTGCGTGCTCTTTTAGGAACGGTCTAATCTTCCTGATGTTGTGGAGTGCAAACCGGCATGAGCGAGCTGTCTTAGAAATGTGTTCTCTGAAGGACAGCTGGTCATCAAATGTTACTCCAAGATTTCTGACTGACTTTGATGGGGAAATCAAGGATGTACCTAACTGGATGGTGAAGTCATGTTGTATGGTGGGACTGGCGGGGAAGATGAGAAACTCAGTCTTTGCCGGGTTGAGCTGCAGGTGATGTTTTCTCATCCATGCAGAGATGTCAGCCAGACAGCTGGAGATTCGTGTAGCTACTGTGGGGTTGTCTGGGTGAAATGAAAGGTAGAGCTGAGTGTCATCAGCATAGCAGTGGTATGAGAAGCCATGTGCCTGAATGATGGGTCCCAATGAAGTAGTGTAGATGGAGAAGAGGAGAGGACCAAGCACCGAGCCCTGGGGAACCCCAGTGGTCAGTGGATGTGCTTGGGATTCCTCACCTCTCCAGGCAACCTTGAAAGACCTACCTGTGAGATAAGACTCAAACCAAAGGAGTGGAATCCCTGTGATGCCCAGTGATGAGAGGGTGGACAGAAGAATCTGATGATTGACCGTGTCAAAGGCCGCAGATAGATTGAGCAGGAAGTAATTTAGAAGTAATTCAAGTGTATTCGGCCAGTCTTTGTTGTCCCGTGTCCACCCTAAGGGCGCTGGATCTCGTGCCAGAGCTTGTATCATGATCAGTGGGGGAACTTCTAACTTCAGACCGCCACCCTGCGTTTCTCTCGTAGCTGAAATATGCTGTGATTGACACCATAACCAGTCTATAAACAATCAGCGTACAGTTTTGAGAACATATTTTAACATCCTAAGTATTTATTTTCTATATCTTTCTGAATAAAATCATAACATTTTATGCGCATTAGGCGTTTCTATCACGTGAAAAGACCGACGTGACACCTGTTTAGGTGACTCACAACCTGTATGTTGCTTTGCATTTAATTAAACGATATGCAGCACAATAACTAATTTATAGATAAAATAAAATGTACACAAACCGGTATTTTACCGAACACATAAACACAAAAAGCCAGCGATAAATTACTCAAACCCTGGGTTGTTATGTCTGACCCAGGATCTGGGTTACACAAATACTACCCAAACACTCAAAAAATAACCCCAAAAATGTACCCCAAAGGCTCAACCCAGGATTTGGGTAGAAAAAATAACCCAAGATTTTTTAGAGTCTACAGTAACTCAATTAGCATGAATTTTTATGCTGGTCCAAAATGGTTGGTGCTGGTATAGCTGATGTACCAACATGGCTTGACCAAGGAAATGTTTCTGTTTAAGCTAGTTACTTGGTCCACAAGCTTCAACAGTGACAATCACCAGAATCAAACCTACCAGTGCAATTGTTTGTCACTAACAATAGCACTGGTAGTCCTACATCTAAACAGCATTGATGCCAAATCCTGTCAATGTGGCTTGGGTGCAGAGCATCTGTGCGGGATTCTGCGATCGTTGCTCTGTGGCGGTAGAAAGGCTTTACGACAGCAGGCTTTTAGCAGCCCTCAAGAGGGACTGTCTTCCGTCTCACTGCCTTTCCTTCCACACAGTCAAATCTTACAGTTCATTACCCAAACCGAGCTAAAAACGTCCTCGCGCTCGTGTTATGCCGGTCTGAGTGCGAACCAGAGAAAAGAAATGAAATGCACATCAAAGATACATGAGAACGGAGAAGGAAAGCCGTCGCTTTCAATTTTTAATTCATCATGTGTAATCAAATGTTCATCTCACAAATCACAGCACACAAATGTGAAGGAAGAGAGCAGGGCCGTAAGACACTGAAGGGGATATAATCAGATTAGTGATGAATCAATATGGGTTTTTCAGTGACAGATTCCTAAAATTTTACATTTGAATTTGAGACGACCATAGATGCCCATCAGACTCACCCTCATGTCGTTCCATACCCACATTTGTATTACTATGAATGAGGCTTTCAGTCACGATAAAAACAAAAACTTCCCAGACGAGCCCCCAATTTGTTACGTTCCGTGGCTCAAAAGAGACCCAACAAAAATAGGGACACACGAGCAAGCCAAAATATTTATTAACAAATTAGAACTATACAGAAAAAAACTATGCACTCTAAAAAAAATGGTGCTATATGGCACTAAAAGTGGTTCTTTGGCTCGTAATCATATGATTACCACTTTAAGTGCTGTATAGCACACAAATCTTGGTGCTTCAGTGGTTCTTTAGCGATTCTTCAGCGGCTCTTTGGCTGAGGTGCTAGCACTGCTACCATATACAGATCATGTTAAGATATGGTGCTATACAGGTGCTGGTCATATAATTAGAATATCATCAAAAAGTTGATTTATTTCACTAATTCCATTCAAAAAGTGAAACTTGTATATTATATTCATTCATTACACAGACTGATATACAGTGAGGAAAATAAGTATTTGAACACCCTGCTATTTTGCAAGTTCTCCCACTTGGACATCATGGAGGGGTCTGAAATTGTCATCGTAGGTGCATGTCCACTGTGAGAGACATAATCTAAAAAAGAAAATCCAGAAATCACAATATATGATTTTTTAACTATTTATTTGTATGATACAGCTGCAAATAAGTATTTGAACACCTGTCTAGAATTCTGACCCTCAAAGACCTGTTAGTCTGCCTTTAAAATGTCCACCTCCACTCCATTTATTATCCTAAATTAGATGCACCTGTTTGAGGTCGTTAGCTGCATAAAGACACCTGTCCACCCCATACAATCAGTAAGAATCCAACTAGTAACATGGACAAGACCAAAGAGTTGTCCAAAGACACTAGAGACAAAATTGTACACCTCCACAAGGCTGGAAAGGGCTACGGGGAAATTGCCAAGCAGCTTGGTGAAAAAAGGTCCACTGTTGGAGCAATCTTTAGAAAATGGAAAATGCTAAACATGACTGTCAATCTCCCTCGGACTGGGGCTCCATGCAAGATCTCACCTCGTGGGGTCTCAATGATCCTAAGAAAGGTGAGAAATCAGCCCAGAACTACACGGGAGGAGCTGGTCAATGACCTGAAAAGAGCTGGGACCACTGTTTCCAAGGTTACTGTTGGTAATACACTAAGACGTCATGGTTTGAAATCATGCATGGCACAGAAGGTTCCCCTGCTTAAACCAGCACATGTCAAGGCCCGTCTTAAGTTTGCCAGTGACCATTTGGATGATCCAGAGGAGTCATGGGAGAAAGTCATGTGGTCAGATGAGACCAAAATAGAACTTTTTGGTCATAATTCCACTAAACATGTTTGGAGGAAGAAGAATGATGAGTACCATCCCAAGAACACCATCCCTACTGTGAAGCATGGGGGTGGTAGCATCATGCTTTGGGGGTGTTTTTCTGCACATGGGACAGGGCGACTGCACTGTATTAAGGAGAGGATGACCGGGGCCATGTATTGCGAGATTTTGGGGAACAACCTCCTTCCCTCAGGTAGAGCATTGAAGATGGGTCGAGGCTGGGTCTTCCAACATGACAATGACCCGAAGCACACAGCCAGGATAACCAAGGAGTGGCTCTGTAAGAAGCATATCAAGGTTCTGGCGTGGCCTAGCCAGTCTCCAGACCTAAACCCAATAGAGAATATTTGGAGGGAGCTCAAACTCTGTGTTTCTCAGCGACAGGCCAGAAACCTGACTGATCTAGAGAAGATCTGTGTGGAGGAGTGGGCCAAAATTCCTCCTGCAGTGTGTGCAAACCTGGTGAAAAACTACAGGAAACGTTTGACCTCTGTAATTGCAAACAAAGGCTACTGTACCAAATATTAACATTGATTTTCTCAGGTGTTCAAATACTTATTTGCAGCTGTATCATACAAATAAATAGTTAAAAAATCATACATTGTGATTTCTGGATTTTTTTTTTAGATTATGTCTCTCATAGTGGACATGCACCTACGATGACAATTTCAGACCCCTCCATGATTTCTAAGTGGGAGAACTTGCAAAATATCAGGGTGTTCAAATACTTATTTTCCTCACTGTATTTAAAATGTTTATTTCATTTTAATTTTGATGATTATAACTGACAACTAAGGAAAATCCCAAATTCAGTATCTCAGAAAATCAGAATATTGTGAAAAGCATACACCTGGTGCAATGCGACGGCAGGTGCAACGCAAGTGTTTTTTGCTAGTTTCAGCCTGACGCAGTTGTCATTTTCACATCCAGCGCCATGTGTTTAAATAGCAAATGCCCTCACGCCCATCTGTTTGCCCATGGCCGTGCTGGTCTGAAAACCAGGTGTGTTGTGTTCAGGCGCATTGCTATTTTGATCAAGAGCTCAGATCATTAAAATAGGGCCCTAAAACTACTGTAACTGAATCATTGAATCAGTGAGTTGAACTGATTCATCAACAAATCATGCAGACCGATTATGTGAACTAGATGAACCATTAATTTTTAAAGATTTGGATCAAAAGAATGATTGATTCACAAATTGGACATCTCTTATTAACCGTAATTATTCAGGCCCTTCATAAATATGACACATTTAAATTCTGTTCACTTTACTGAAACATATAAACTTAATTTAATTACGTTTTTGTTTTTGTAATGTTTTTGAATTTTGTGGTTCCCTTTATGCTGAAGACTGGCGTCTGTGCTTAGGCTGTGGGCACTCAATCGATGCTAATGTCAGGAGTGACACCAGTCTTTTCTTATATTTTCATAATATTCATTGTGTATGACGATGAATGAAACTGCTTGATTTTCCAATGAAATGTTTTAATTTAAGTTTGACAAGTATATAAATATTATTTAAACTGAATTTGATAATATTGAGTTGGACCAACTCATTTACATTTCATTGCATGAATTCGTTTTTTTTTTAGTATAGAGGCAGATATTTTTTACTTATGCATCGAGGGTATGTCGTAGCGACGTCGTAGGCTGTGTTGCACGCGTAGCTTACAACGTACCTTACCGTGCACCTCTCCAAAAATTTTACAACACATCAATTCTACGCTGACCGCAAGCGCTGTGATCCCCCTGCATGTGTAACTGCTGTAGACGCGGACAAGGACGCAGAAGTATAAAGCCTTGTTTATACTTGATGCGTTCGCAAGAGCGCTAGGGTGTGCACGGCAAAAATGACGTCAACGCGGAGTGGGCGGTCGTGCGCGTTGGGTGCGCAAGACCCCATTTCGCCTGGCGGTGTGCAGCAAACTTTTTGTAACAGCGTGCGCGACTCCGCATCTGAAGATGAACGAGTTCTAGGCGAATCTAGCCGAGCATGACGTCTCATTACACCGGCACCCAGTTTGCACATACAAATTAGGTGCTTATATTTACAAAAGGAGCCTACAAAGGCAGAAATAAGAAAAAAAAAAATCACGAAACTAAATGAAAATGTTTAGTGAAATTAGGAAATATTTAATAGATTGTTAATTTAGTTGTATACATGTGTGTGTGCATATATTTTCATAGAGTTTTACACAATTCTTTCGTAGTGTGGTTTTCGGTGAAGTGCATGAACTAAAATAAATAGGCATCGTGTGTACATTCTTCTACTTCTTTTCGTCGCTGTTTCCTGATGGTTTATGGAACAATTACTCCGAGTTGCCCTCTGTCGTTTAAAAGGATAGCACAACGGCGAGCGTGTCAAGAATAAACGCCTTGTCCGTTTGGGGAGGAGCGCACGCAGTCAGTGGAGGCTCGCGCTGTGGAGCCAGGCGAAAGTATAAACAAGGCTTAAATGAAAATCAACGCGCAGCCTATGGCATAGAGGCTACGGCACAGGTCCGATGCAGAAGTATAAATCAGCCTTTAAAGGGATAGTTCACCCAAAAATGTACATTTTGTCATCACTTGCTCACCCTCATGTTGTTCAAAACCTGTATGAGTTTCTTTCTTCTGTTGAACTCAAAAGAATACATTATAAAGAATATGGGTAACCAAACACTTGACAGTAGCCATTAACTTCCATAGTAGGAAAAAAAGAATACTATAAAGTCAATGGCTACTGTCAACTGTCTGGTTTCCAACATTCTTCAAAATATCTACTTTTGAGTTCAACAGAAGAAAGAAACTCATACAGGTTTGGAACAACATGAGGCTGAGTAAATGATGAACTGTCTATTTAAATGCTTGTTTCTCATACAAAGTGATCATATAATTGGAACTATATTGTACTTTTATGCTGCTTTTTGAGTCCCTTTTTGAAGATTGAGTCCACATTCATTGCTAAAGCTAAAAACAGATATCAAAATTTCTCATTTTGTCTTCTGCAGTAGAAATTGTTTCCTGATTTTCCTGATTAAGTAAAAAAAAAAATCTAAATAGAATCACAAAAATGCTAAATGCTTAACCACAGTATAATAATGTTTCCGTCCACTGATCTGCAGGCAGCCGGACATACACCTGCTTGAAGCTCTCGTGTTCATTGCGTCTCCTGCTGTTGCTGTCATACTAAATAAACCTCATTGTTCCCAGTCACAACATGCCTCCCGTCTGGCCTAGTGTGTGTTTTCCTGCGACCGACCCCTCCTGTTCCCCCCTGGACTCCATCACGTCGTCTGAGGCCTACCGTACAGACAGAGCGGATGCTGAACATGCCTTATTCATGCCCTCCAGCTCCGAGAAGCTCTAGCTGGGACAAGCCTTCTCTCCCCTGAACCTCCATAAATGATGAGTGCTAAAGTCAGCGCTGGTGTAATCCTGCTGTTCCCAGCAGCACCGCCGCAGGGACGCTAAATCATTCACAGCGCCGTGGCTTCGGAAAGAAAAGTTTCTGCTCGCTTGTGGCCTACGGTAAAGTTGGCATGGCTAGTTTGGTCCAAGTTGGTCTAACTCAAGGTCGTTGCTTGAATTCCCAATGGAAACGATCCTGATGTTAGATTTAAGAAGCAGCTTGTGGAAAAAAATCAAGCTCATTGTCGAACAGGAATTGTGAAGAGAAGAAAGACAGGAAGTGAGGTCATTGTACTCAGGGAAGCCCAACTTGAGGAATTATACACCTGAGCATAAAGAGAGGACGACTCCATTGTTCGGAGAAGGAAAGACACGTTATGGATTTTCCTATTTAAGGAATCTTAAATCTCCATCAACTCTACAAACATACAGTCTTTACTGGTAAATTACCGTTACGATATCACGTGTAAACAGGGCTTTTTCAAAAATACCCTTGAATCAGTTCTGGCAATTAACCGGTATGAGAAGTTTTTATTTATTACCAGTAAATTACTGGTGTGATGCAATGTGTGAACAAAGAATGAAGATCCGAACAAAATTTCTGCTTTGGGCCAATTATAAAGCTCTGTCAGAGCCGTTTACTGTAAGTTCTCCTGCTTTTGTTTTGCTATATAAACATGCGCTAAACTGACTGTATCAACGTTAAAGGCTTAGGGAAGAAGGAGACGGGAACTGGCGAACGATCAACGTAAAGTCAAAGTCTTTTCACTCGGTGGCCATCTTTGAAACGCCTCTCAGGCATGCAAGTGCAGCATCTCTTTGGCCCCATTTACACTGCATGGTTCAAGTGACCCAATTCCGATTTTTCCCTCTCATGTGGCAGAGATCGGATATGACGTGTGAACGTGTAAGCAGAAAAAAAACACATGAATTCGGATATCCTCAGATCGGATTCAGGCCTCACTCATATGTGGTAATAAATCCGATATGATTCGGACACGTGCATTTGCGTCTGCCATGTAAGCGGTCAAATCGGATATTCCCCAGTAAATGCGAGTCGTACGTCATTGAAAAAGGGACGGAGGCGAATGACGTCAACTCTGGTGGACACGAACTGCGATCACATGACACTAATGGTGGAGTAATGCAGAGGTTTCAGGTCTTTTAAGCCTTTGGGGTGAAGACACTGTACGTGTAATCATTTAATCTGCGTCCATTGGATATCGCGCCGTTTTACTTCCTTTTCCGGGTCAGAACGTCTTGGGCGGTTTCGCCAGTGTATAATGTTAATGCAAATATTCTGACCGGAAAATTTTCTGTTTTGAAATTTAAAAAATCATTGCTTCATCGGAATGATATGAAACTTGGTGACTTTTCTGGCATTAGGTATGTAAACACACAAACAAATTGGGGTCATGATTCGAGCATGCTAATTGGTCGTTAAAAAAAAGTAGCGTTCATTGTCTTTGACCGACCATAGGAAGTGAATGGGAAATCGGCAAAAACACAAAAATTCTCAGAATATTTGTGTGTACAATCTACAAATCGGCCACGATGCTGAAAAAAGTACACAGCAGTAAAAGGGTGACACTCTAAAACATCAAGAGTGTGATATTGACACATCCACTCACACACTCACACACACCTATGAAAAACTGAACCTATGAACCACGTTTTGAATTTTAAAAAAAATTGAGGGCATGATTCGAGCATGCTAAGTGGTCGTAAAAAAAATACTCCAACTTGTGCTCTTCGGTCAAAAATGACCACCATAGGAAATGAATGGGAAATCTGCAAAAACACAAATTCACAGAAAAAAATATATATTTCTAACAAACAAAAAAATATCAAAAACTTTATAATAACTTGTCTTTGAGATTTTTTTAATATATATTCAAATCCATCAACAAAATAAATAAATAATTAAATGTGTTCAAAAGAGAACTAGGCCTGTTGTCAGTTTGCTCTTTGCTCCGCGATGTATTTTCTCTACGTGAGAGCGTGTGTGTGTGTGTGTGTGAGTGTGTGTGTGGTGTGAGAGCGCCATGGCCTGTCAGACATAGCAACAATAACTAAAGGTGAAGGGTCTTTGCGAACGGTCAATTGGCTTTATGCACAGCTGTACTACTTCCTGAACTTCAGCCAGCTCCTTTGTTTCCTGTCTGCCATTATTGGACAAACTGATTAATCCAGGTGTGCCTGACCTCTGTAGTCACAACAACAATAATCAGACACACCTGGATTAATCAGTTTGTCCAATAATGGCAGACAGGAAACAAAGGAGCTGGCTGAAGTTCAGGAAGTAGTGCAGCTGTGCATAAAGCCAATTGGCTTTAAATTTTTTATTTTAAAATGTAGTCCATATTTGACCCAAATATGGGTTAAAACAACCCACCATTTTTTTTTAAAGTGATATTGCTTCTGTGGACAGCATATTTGTGTATTTACTGGAAAAGTCGTTATGGTAATTTTTAGGGAAATTTACTGGGATTGCAGTGTGAAAGAGGCTTATGATTTTCTCAGATATTGTTAATATTATGTCATATAATTGTATTATTTATTATTAATTCTATAATATTTTGATAATTTCTTAATCAAAATTTTAGCCGATACTGATAAGCCAATAATTTATTTTATGTTATGGCTGATAACCAATAAATGTTAAATATTAAAATATATATTTAATGAAAATTTGTATAGGTTCCACTATCGGCCGGATTCTCCTCTCCAGTACCCTGGCATAGACTTTCCCGGGGAGGCTGAGAAGTGTGATCCCCCTATAGTTGGAACACACCCTCCGGTCCCCCTTCTTAAAAAGTGGAACCTCGGATTCAGGAGGAACAGTGTGGTTTTCGTCCTGGTCGCGGAACACTGGACCAGCTCTATACCCTCTACAGGGTGCTGGAGGGTTCATGGGAGTTTGCCCAACCAGTCCACATTTGTTTTGTGGATTTGGAGAAAGCATTCGACTGTGTCCCTCGCGGCGTCCTGTGGAGGGTGCTGGGGGAATATGGGGTCCGGGGTCCTTTGCTGAGGGCTGTCCGGTCCCTGTATGACCGAAGCAGGAGTTTGGTCCGCATTGCCGGCAGTAAGTCAGACTTGTTCCCGGTGCATGTTGGTCTCCGGCAGGGCTGCCCTTTGTCGCCGGTTCTGTTCATAATTTTTATGGACAGAATTTCTAGGCGCAGCCAAGGGCTGGAGGGTGTCAGGTTTGGGGACCGCACGGTT
The DNA here is from genome assembly GCA_023566225.1 of Romanogobio albipinnatus. NCBI lineage: Eukaryota > Metazoa > Chordata > Actinopteri > Cypriniformes > Gobionidae > Romanogobio > Romanogobio albipinnatus. The sequence goes on along the minus strand of CM042262.1, from coordinate 31,285,756 downwards.
TCGTCTCTGCTCTTTGCGGATGACGTTGTCGTGTTGGCCCCTTCTAACCAGGACCTTCAGCATGCACTGGGACGGTTTGCAGCCGAGTGTGAAGCGGCTGGGATGGGGATCAGCACCTCCAAATCCGAGGCCATGGTCCTCAGTCGGAAAAGGGTGGCTTGCCCACTTCAGGTTGGTGGAGAGTTCCTGCCCCAAGTGGAGGAGTTCAAGTATCTAGGGGTCTTGTTCACGAGTGAGGGGAGGATGGAAACGGGAGATTGACAGATGGATCGGTGCAGCTTCTGCAGTAATGCGGTCGATGTACCGGTCTGTCGTGGTGAAGAAAGAGCTAAGCCGTAAGGCGAAGCTCTCGATTTACCGGTCAATCTACGTTCCTACTCTCACCTATGGTCATGAGCTTTGGGTCATGACCGAAAGGACAAGATCCCGGATACAGGCGGCCGAAATGAGCTTTCTCCGCAGGGTGGCTGGGCGCTCCCTTAGAGATAGGGTGAGAAGCTCAGTCACTCGGGAGGAACTCGGAGTAGAGCCGCTGCTCCTCCACATCGAGAGGGGACAGCTGAGGTGGCTCGGGCATCTGTTCCGGATGCCTCCTGAACGCCTTCCCGGGAAGGTGTTTCGGGCATGTCCAACCGGGAGGAGGCCCCGGGGAAGACCAAGGACACGCTGGAGGGACTATGTCTCCCGGCTGGCCTTGGAACGCCTCTGTGTCCCCCCGGAAGAGCTAGAGGAAGTGTCTAGGGAGAGGGAAGTCTGGGCATCTCTGCTTAGACTGCTGCCCCCGCGACCCGGCCCCGGATAAGCGGAAGAAGATGGATGGATGGATGGAATATTTGTATAATAAATATTGTATACCATGTTCTATACTATATCTTAATAAATGAAAAATACAACACTAAAACTAAAATTAGTTGTTTTAACTACTACTTAAAGTGCATTTAGGCATCACAACATTATAATGTACAGTATGAAAAATGGATATTCATTTTGAAATTTGCTAAAAAGACAATTTAACAGTGTTTTTAAATTATCAGTGTTTTTAAAGATGAATTGTAACGGAGCATTTGATCTAAATAGGGGAAATGAGCACAGTTAAGTAATAAACTGGTCCCAATATATTCAGCTTTTTCTTAGTATTTTCAGTCTTGTTTTGATTGATCAGGCTGTGCATCACACCTCTCTCTCTCTCTCTCTCTCTCTCTCTCTCTCTCTCTCTCTCTCTCTCTTCCAGGTGATTCACCGCAGACAGACTCCCAGGAGGTCATGTGTCTGGACATGATGTCACACCACTAACATCATCTAGCCTCTGCTACCTGAAAGTGACAGCTTTCTTCATGGTGAAGAAGAGAAAGTCTGCATGGACTCTGCACTCTGCTCTGAAGTACTGTATACGTGTCCCTGCAGAAAAGACACTGCTGTTGTGTTTTGGTGCACAGCTTGGGATGCTGGTGAGATGAAGGCTTCTTAGGCCCAAACAAACTTTGTGAATGGACGTGAACACAAACAGTACTTGATTTCACATTGCGCTGGTTTTAAATGATGTTTTATAAACAAAGTTCGGGAGGAGCACGTTCAGATAATTGACACAGGTGGAGAGCAATCAGCTAATCATCAATAAGAGGTATATATACACGCAGCAGTCTTGCCTCTGTTCATTGACAGTTTTCCAGCAACCCTCCACCACCCCTTTTTCACCACTTTTATTCATCAACCACTTACATACACGGGGGGTACTTTGGGTTCGGGCCATATTCCGAGCTCGAAGCCCTCCCCCCGGACAGCACGCCAAATACGCATTTAAATTACTCTCCATAAATTATATGTAAGTGTGAACTTGTGAACTAGCAACGCTATCACCAAGCTCAGCCAGCTTCACAAGAACCAGCACCGATTAGCATAGCTTGGACCAGCATGGAAATTCAAGATCTTTCCATGAGGGACATACAGTTTGATTTAAAAGTGTCTTTCCATTATTATTTTCAGCCTCGGTGTTCTGTCTCTTTTCTTCAGAGAGGAGGTGCTGCAGGTACAAGTAGAGCTGCGGTTTCACCTAAAAGCAGAAAGAGCGTCCCAAAGGTCCCTCGACATCCCCCGCATGTCTCCTTTCTCTTCCCTTCTTCTCTCTCTCTTTCTTTCTCGCCTCAATGAAAACGTCCGATCACGTTAGCCTCACCGCAGTGCTAAAACGCTCTCTCTGTGCCCCCTCTGTCCTCTGCGCTGTTGCCGCCCTCATTTCCACCAAACAGAAACACTTTGAAATCTCTCAGAACAGGAAAGATCGCGGCCCTCGCTTCCTGCGCCGGGTTTGCGTTTGATAACGCTCAACTCAACATAATGCCAATAATTGCACAAAATTACTCCAGTGATTTTGTAATGAGCTCTTGGATCTGTTCGTGTTACGGTCATGTTCTGCTCTCAAATCTTATCAGAGTTTTTTGGGGTATTTCCAAAAGCAGAGCTGATTGATCAGCAGAGATGATCTATGTGCTAAACTCACAAGCACAAGCACAGGGAAGCAGGAAGTTTAAAAGTCATGGCACAAAAATGTTTACAACAATCTTCCTACAATCTCAAACTACTTATATTTGTCTATTTGTATATATCTCAACATTTTGTGAAAAACAAAATGTGATTCATGCATTTTTATAATAAGTTAAATATTTATATTAATGTTCAATGATATTTATTAAAATAATTTAAAATATCAAAAGAATACATTTATTTAAAAGGTTAAATGTTAATTTAAAAAATATAAAACATTAAAATAATATGTCTATTTTTTTATTCATGCACTTTTATAATACATTTAAATATTTATATGATTATGTTTAATAATATTTCTTAAAATAATCCCAAATATTAAAATAATAATGCTTTTAATTAAAAATATAAAAATTAAAATCATTTGTCTATTTGTATACATCTCAATATTTTGAGAAAAAAATTGATTCATGTACTCGTATAATAGTTAAATATTTATATGAATGTGTTTAATAATATTTATTAAAATAATTGTAAATACTAAATAATAATACATTTATTTAAAAGGTTAAATATTAATAAAAAATATAAAACATTAAAATAATTTGTCTTTTTGTCTATCTCAATATTTTGTGAAAAAAAAATGGATTCATGCACTTTTATAATAAAGTTAAATATTTATATTAATACGTTTAATCATATTTATTTAAAATTCATTATTAAAATAATTAATTAAATATAAACAAATATAAAACATTAAAATAATGGCATATAGCCATAGCCATCAAGTAATTTTCAGCTAGTTTCAAAGTTTTTAAAGTAATTTAATCTATTAAAAAATCTTTTTAATTTGATTACAAAATTCAACAGTGTTAAATAACTTCTCTAATTTTCAAACATTTCGACTTTTATTTTAAAGTTAAATGTTATATTAACATTTTAATTCACTTGAATGTTTTATAATATTGTTTTTAAATATTAAAATGATTAATTTCCTAAAAAAAAGTACATTTATAATAAACAAATAATTACATCAAAACAATGGCTTGTTGTAGCCATCAAGTAATTCTCAATTAAGTGAACAATTTCAAGTAATTTATTCAAGTAAGTAGTCATTAAATAAATAAAATAATCACCTAAGCAACAAAGTACAAACAATTGAAGAAATTAAAAACGATAAAAATATATAAATTAAGTAAATAGAGCAATATCAACTATTGAAGTAAACAGAGACATAACTTTTTAATATTTGTATTTTTAAAAGGTCCGTCTGTCAACAGATTAAAACAATTTAAAAAGTCCTGTTTTTCTGTGCCTCCCAGAGATTAGCATAATTTTTTGTAATAGGTGCACAGAATATATATTTGCATTTATGACAGACGGTCATTTCACTAAAGTGTCACGACCCTGGCCCCTGCCAGTGAATGATACAGGAAATACAGTTTGTGTTCATTACAGTGAGTTTGCGCTGAAAGAATGACAAAGAGACGTGGTATTCTGATCGATTGCATGAGCTCAGAGAGATCTGGTGCTGCTCTAAAGTCAGAAAAAAACTCTTTCTACGTCTTAAGCTTTATAAATCACTTCTTTTGAGATGCCAAACATAAGAACAGCCTGTCCTCAACACGAGGTGTTTACATTCTGTTGGGCTCTCCTCTCTCTCTCTTTTTCCTGCCTCCCTTTCTCCACCTCCCCCAACCGTCCCTCCCTCGCTCTGTGGAGGAGGACAATCCACTGGAAAGAACGAGGGAATTGGCCGCAGACCAGAGCAGAAAGAGAGAAATACTGTTGGGTGAAGTTTGACCGTGTGCATGTGCAGAACAAAAGAGGTCACATGACCAGCGGATTGAAAAAAACTGAGGGATGAATAGGGCAACGACTGATCATGATCACACCTGGTGGAGAGAGAGGGAGTTTGTTTGAGCTGTAGCTCCCACATGACGTCAGACGGAGAGAGTGACCCCCTGGTCTCGCAGCAGCCGGGGGGTCAAGGGCAACATGTTCCCAACAAACATGGAGAGAAAACGATTAACAGGACTTTCACAGCAGGGGAGAAATATGGAGGGAGTCGAGGGGGTCTGTTGGGAACAAAAATAGAAGGAAAATTACCTTCTTTCTCACAGTGTCACCGAGAGCATCTCCAATGCTCCTAAATTTAGTTTGCTGAGAACTTTGGAGAAAGAAAAGAAAAACGTGGGAAATTCCATTCTTTCGGCTTTCTCGCTCTCTTTCTCTCCTCTCTTAGTTCATTTCAAATTAAACCAAATAATGCAGTGCAATTGAATTTGTATAGCCAAAACAGTGCTAAACTAAACTACGTCAAACAACAGTGTAGTGTAGAATTTGTATTGCCAAATCAGTGCTAAACTAAACTAAACTACGTCAAACAACAGTGTAGTGTAGAATTTGTATTGCCAAATCAGTGCTAAACTAAACTAAACTACGTCAAACAACAGTGTAGTGTAGAATTTGTATTGCCAAATCAGTGCTAAACTAAACTAAACTACGTCAAACAACAGTGTAGTGTAGAATTTGTATTGCCAAATCAGTGCTAAACTAAACTAAACTACGTCAAACAACAGTGTAGTGTAGAATTTGTATTGCCAAATCGGTGCTAAACTAAACTACGTCAAACAACAGTGTAGTGTAGAATTTGTATTGCCAAATCAGTGCTAAACTAAACTAAACTACGTCAAACAACAGTGTAGTGTAGAATTTGTATTGCCAAATCGGTGCTAAACTAAACTACGTCAAACAACAGTGTAGTGTAGAATTTGTATTGCCAAATCGGTGCTAAACTAAACTAAACTAAACTACGTCAAACAACAGTGTAGTGTAGAATTTGTATTGCCAAATCAGTGCTAAACTAAACTACGTCAAACAACAGTGTAGTGTAGAATTTGTATTGCCAAATCAGTGCTAAACTAAACTACGTCAAACAACAGTGTAGTGTAGAATTTGTATTGCCAAATCAGTGCTAAACTAAACTACGTCAAACAACAGTGTAGTGTAGAATTTGTATTGCCAAATCGGTGCTAAACTAAACTAAACTAAACTACGTCAAACAACAGTGTAGTGTAGAATTTGTATTGCCAAATCGGTGCTAAACTAAACTAAACTAAACTACGTCAAACAACAGTGTAGTGTAGAATTTGTATTGCCAAATCAGTGCTAAACTAAACTAAACTAAACTATGTCAAACAACAGTGTAGTGTAGAATTTGTATTGCCAAATCGGTGCTAAACTAAACTAAACTAAACTATGTCAAACAACAGTGTAGTGTAGAATTTGTATTGCCAAATCAGTGCTAAACTAAACTAAACTAAACTAAACTATGTCAAACAACAGTGTAGTGTAGAATTTGTATTGCCAAATCAGTGCTAAACTAAACTAAACTAAACTATGTCAAACAACAGTGTAGTGTAGAATTTGTATTGCCAAATCAGTGCTAAACTAAACTAAACTAAACTATGTCAAACAACAGTGTAGTGTAGAATTTGTATTGCCAAATCAGTGCTAAACTAAACTAAACTAAACTAAACTATGTCAAACAACAGTGTAGTGTAGAATTTGTATTGCCAAATCAGTGCTAAACTAAACTAAACTAAACTACGTCAAACAACAGTGTAGTGTAAAATTTGTATTGCCAAATCAGTGCTAAACTAAACTAAACTAAACTAAACTAAACTAAAGTGTAAAACTTGAATTTTTCTCTTTGAATTTTTGAACTCGCTAGCCTCGGTATACTCAGCCCTCTGGCTCCGCCGTTTTTCCCGCTAAGGTTCGGATGAAAAGGGGAACGGGAGAGTGCGAGGGGCGGGGTCGCGCTCTGAAAAAAGCGCTATTCGCGAACGGAGGGAGGAAATGGGCATACCCTCGCAGTGAGAGCAGCGTCCGCGTGGGCCTTGCCCAGACAGATCACGTACTCGTCGTGGTTATCCTCCTAGTGCGGGTAAGTACTACACGTGCCACACAAGCGATATGTTTCTCAGTATTGTACAGAAAGGATACACCGTAGTGTTTCACCAAAGAGCGCAGGGGAATGGCGTGACAGCTCACGAGATCGCTGGCGATTTGAGCGCGCTGAAAGACAGCAGGCCGCTGACTCTCGCAGGATGTCCGGGCTGGCTAGCTCGCTATTCCGCTGCAGGCTCGTCAATTCTCGGTGAAAGGTGGTGTAGTTTGAGTTTATCAGCGAGGACCGTAGATCTGAAGGAGATTAATCTGGCATTTTTGACAGTTACAGCGTATTTTATATGCCCCTTTTGCGGGCTTTGTGCCCATTGGTTCACTCAGATTACACTGTTCTGCCATTGGTTCATGCAGTTCCCACTGGCAAGCTAATAGCGTGCGAGATGTCGCGACACTGTTTTGACTGGGCAGTACCACTGCGTGATTTTACAAATTACTTCAGTATATTCGAGAATAGGAGGATTCCCAGTGCGTCTTTCGACGCAGTACGACTGACCGTTCGAAAGGGATCTAGTGTATACATTTAGAATTTGTATTTCCAAAGCATTGCAAAGTAGATTAAACTAAAATAAATCAGTTAGTTCTGTATACATTTAAAATTTGTACCCGAGCAGTGCTATACTAAACTAGTTATGTATACATTTAGTATCATATTACCAAAGCAGTATTTTTTGGAAATCATTTTCCAACTACCCTAGAGTTAAACAGTTGGGTTTGACCGTTTTCGAATCCATTCAGCCGATCTCCAGGTCTGGCGGTAGCACTTTTAGCATAGCTTAGATCATTGAATCTGATTAGACCGTTAGCATCTCACTCAAATGACCAAAGAGTTTAGATATTTTTTATATTTAAAACTTTACTCTTCTGTAGTTTCATCGTGTACTAATGCCGCAGTGCACTGTGAAAAGTGCACTGGAACGGCAGTAAAATCCATGACTTCCCACTCGTGAATTCGTACTAGATGGATGTACTCCCAGTTACGAGCTCTGACGTCACATAGCCCGCAAAACAACAATGTCAGCCCCTACGTATGAAAGTCGTACATTAAAAACCAAATTATAAAAATTACAACAAAAAAAAAAGGTTTATTAAAATTAAAATAAGGTATTGTATAGGTATATAAGGCCCACTATAGGCTACAGATTACGATATTATAATCAATACGTTGATTTTTTTCTAACCTAATTGTGACTATAGAAAGTGAAGTGTGTTTCCGTCAGCACGACTGTGGCACTTAAATGTTTACATTGTGACTCAACTGGAAGCATAGCTGGAAACAGAGCTGCTCTGGATCGATTGGTTCCTGAAGTGTGTGTTAGTCTCGTCAGATGCGGTGCTACTGTCTCTGGAGGAGCTCCTCAAATTGTCCCACGGACATTTGAAAGTAAGTGCGGAACCAGTCATGATAAAGTTTTAGCTCCTGTACAAGATTAGCATACTCCCCTTCAGACTCTCTGTTCTTTAAGACTGGGTGCACCCAAAACCTTCTTCTCTGTCTTTTAAAGAAAATGAAAAGCTCGTCTCCACTGAATGATGAAGTGTCCGTGTTTTCGCAAATGTCGCCGCAAATGTTTTGGAATGTTGGAGCTCTGAAACATCGCAAACTCGCATCGTGGCTGATGTGAATGGTTTTCACGCTAACTATCCGCACACGAAATATTAGCTTTTTCCGCTTCGCTTTTTCGTTACGCGTCCGGTGTGAAAGGGCCTTAAGACCGACGGAAAATGAAAAGTTGAGATTTTCTAGGCCGATCTGGCTAGGAACGATACTCTCATTCCTGCGTAATAATCAAGGAACTGAAAATAGGCTAACTTCCGTCAACATAACCAACGTGACAACCTGCTTGCACAGAGAGCGTACTGGGGACTATTTTCAGGCGCTGCGTAATATCATTGGGGAGTTGGAAAATGAGCCTATTTCCAAAAATAGTGACGTATTCGTTTAACTAAACTAAACTTCTAAGTAAATTAAACTAAAATAAATTTGTTCTGTATAAGAATTTGTACCCAAGCAGTGCTTAACGAAACTAAACTGAATAAAATTAGTTAAAGTTTCAAAATAAGTGAAACAGAATTACTGAAAGTTGAAATGTATAATCAGCCAATTTAACAAAAACCTTCTGACGGTTACATTAAGCAGTGATGTAAGTCTCTCTTTCTTTTATTTTCCTCTCCATGTCTCTGTGCAGAAGCCCTGTTCTGAGGTCAGTTTCCTGCTGTAACTCCAATGTCAGATTCATCTCTGCTCCGGCTCCAGCTTTCCCATGACCACATGACAGACAACTCCACAACCTCCATGCGTCCCCAGTGAGGTTGAACCCACAGATCTGGGACGGGAGGCCCTGCTGGGGTTCCGCCCACAAATGTTCCGCCTTCCCTGTTTACGGTGAACGGATCCACACACACTCAGCGTGGGAATCCCAACATCTCGGGATAAATTTAGAGTCCTAGAGCATGTTTTTCCACCAGCTAACATGTTCTTACACACTGTACGGACAATGAAGAACTAGTCTCTGGAGTCGTGTCCTTTAAACTATGAATATTCCAGCCATGCTCTGGTCTCTTATCAGCGTTTTAGGTTGTTTCCAAATGCGTGAAAGAGTTTGCAGTTGGTAGAAAGTAAACAAGATATCCTTGACCACACTTCTATATTCTGCTTTGTTCTCAAGGCTATATTCCAAGGTTATAAATCCAGATTTAAGTCTTGTGAACACATATAATGTGGGTGTTGAAGTGTGATGGAAAGCAGAACTAATGGCCTTTAACCTTTTCTTTACGTCTATGTGTGAGTTGATCGCATCACCTCCACCCAGGGGTCAAAAAAAGTCACATGGTTCCTGGTCTCGAACCATCTGACCATCTACAAGCATTAAAAAAAAACGTCAAGTGCTAGCTCCGATCAGATTAGCTGGCTTCTACACAACATCATCGAGTCACCATGCACAGGAAGCAAACTCATGTTTACAAGTTCCCAGGCTGCTACAGCAAACGCTTCTGAAGAAGGAACATAAAACATTTGTCAACGTTTGCAGAGGCTAGGCTGTTCTAGGTGGTTTCTATGGTGTTGCTATGTGGTTGGAGACATTCTGAGTGCTCGCTTTTGTTCTGGATGCTTGCTAGATCGTTGCTTGGTGGTTGCTAAGGCATTCTAACTTGTTTTTAGTGCATTGCTTTGTGCATGTTTTTGCCTGTGAGGTGCTAGAGCTGCTACATTTCTAGTAAAGACGCTGGATTTGTTTGTGAGAAGGTTTAAGCGGCTGAATCTTTTGAATGTCGACCAGATATTGTTGCTAGACTACTTGGTTCCTGGCATTGGAGGGGCAGGTTTGTTGATCAAGTTAGTTTGAGCTTGGTTTCGGGAAGAACTGTTTCATCTTTGCCTTGTATAAATACAAACTTGCAATACTGCTAACATCCTCAGATTACAGTCTCCGTTTCCTTTTGGAGCTTTGAAGAGTCTCTTTAAGATAAGATATCGCAGTGTAGCACGCCCTCTTCCAATCGTGAGCTGCCGTTAACTATTTATAAACTCTAAGAAAATGGAAATACTCACTCTCTCCCCTCACTGATGTGCCTGAAAACCATACTTGAGTAAAAGTACAGTAAGTTCCACTGACAAAGTTTAAAGGGATAGTTCACCCAAAAATGAAAATTGTTATTAATTACTCACCCTCATGTCGTTCCAAACCAGTGAGACTTTCATTCATCTTCGGAACACAAATGAAGATATTTTGTAATAAAATCTGAGAGCTTTCTGTCCCTCCATTGGCAGCAACACAACTGACACTTTGACGCTTCAAAAAGTTCATAAAGAGATCGTAAAACTAATCCATATGAACTGAGAGGTTTAGTCCAAATTTTCTGAAGAGGCTCACGCTTTATGATGAACTGACTGAATTTAAGCTTTTATTCACATATAAACATTCATCAACTCACACATCAGATGTGGTAAACAAGCTCAAGCATCTACACTTGACGTGTGAGAACCAATGAGGTTCATTCTCATGTTACGCAGCACGTTTGAGCTTCCTCGAGAACCAATGAGGTTCCTTCTTGTGTTACGCAGCACGTTTGAGCTTCCTCGAGAACCAATGAGGTTCCTTCTTGTGTTACGCAGCACGTTTGAGCTTCCTCAAGAACCAATGAGGTTCCTTCTTGTGTTACACAGCACGTTTGAGCTTCCTCAAGAACCAATGAGGTTCATTCTCATGTTACGCAGCACGTTTGAGCTTCAGCAAGAACCAATGAGGTTCATTCTGGTGTTACGCAGCACGTTTGAGCTTCCTCAAGAACCAATGAGGTTCATTCTCGTGTTACGCAGCACGTTTGAGCTTCCGCAAGAACCAATGAGGTTCATTCTCATGTTACGCAGCACATTTGAGCTTCTGCAAGAACCAATGAGGTTCGTTCTCATGTTACGCAGCACGTTTGAGCTTCCTCAAGAACCAATGAGGTTCATTCTCATGTTACGCAGCACGTTTGAGCTTCAGCAAGAACCAATGAGGTTCATTCTCGTGTTACGCAGCACGTTTGAGCATCCTCAAGAACCAATGAGGTTCGTTCTCATGTTACGCAGCACGTTTGAGCTTCCTCAAGAACCAATGAGGTTCGTTCTCATGTTACGCAGCACGTTTGAGCTTCCTCAAGAACCAATGAGGTTCGTTCTCATGTTACGCAGCACGTTTGAGCTTCAGCAAGAACCAATGAGGTTCATTCTCGTGTTACTCAGCACGTTTGAGCTTCAGCAAGAACCAATGAGGTTCATTCTCGTGTTACGCAGCACGTTTGAGCTTCAGCAAGAACCAATGAGGTTCATTCTCATGTTACGCAGCACGTTTGAGCTTCCTCAAGAACCAATGAGGTTCATTCTCGTGTTACGCAGCACGTTTGAGCTTCAGCAAGAACCAATGAGGTTCATTCTCATGTTACGCAGCACATTTGAGCTTCCTCAAGAACCAATGAGGTTCATTCTCGTGTTACGCAGCACGTTTGAGCTTCAGCAAGAACCAATGAGGTTCATTCTCGTGTTACGCAGCACATTTGAGCTTCCTCAAGAACCAATGAGGTTCATTCTCGTGTTACGCAGCACGTTTGAGCTTTAGCAAGAACCAATGAGGTTCATTCTCGTGTTACGCAGCACGTTTGAGCTTTAGCAAGAACCAATGAGGTTCATTCTCGTGTTACGCAGCACGTTTGAGCTTCAGCAAGAACCAATTAGGTTCATTCTCATGTTACGCAGCACGTTTGAGCTTCAGCAAGAACCAATGAGGTTCATTCTCATGTTACGCAGCTAGTTTGAGCTTCTTCAAGAACCAATGAGGTTCCTTCTTGTGTTACGTAGCACGTTTGAGCTTCCTCAAGAACCAATGAGGTTCATTCTCGTGTTACGCAGCACGTTTGAGCTTCTTCAAGAACCAATGAGGTTCATTCTGGTGTTACGCAGCACGTTTGAGCTTCTTCAAGAACCAATGAGGTTCATTCTGGTGTTACGCAGCACGTTTGAGCTTCTGCCAGAACCAATGAGGTTCCTTCTCATGTTACGCAGCACGTTTGAGCTTCTGCAAGAACCAATGAGGTTCATTCTTGTGTGATACGCAGCACGTTTGAGCTTCAGCAAGAACCAATGAAGATCATTCTCGTGTTACGCAGCACGTTTGAGCTTCATCAAGAACCAATGAGGTTCATTCTCGTGTTACGCAGCACGTTTGAGCTTCAGCAAGAACCAATGAGGTTCATTCTTGTGTTACGCAGCACGTTTGAGCTTCAGCAAGAACCAATGAGGTTCATTCTCATGTTACGCAGCACGTTTGAGCTTCCTCGAGAACCAATGAGGTTCCTTCTTGTGTTACGCAGCACGTTTGAGCTTCCTCGAGAACCAATGAGGTTCCTTCTTTTGTTACGCAGCACGTTTGAGCTTCCTCAAGAACCAATGAGGTTCCTTCTTGTGTTACGCAGCACGTTTGAGCTTCAGCAAGAACCAATGAGGTTCATTCTGGTGTTACGCAGCACATTTGAGCTTCCTCAAGAACCAATGAGGTTCATTCTCGTGTTACGCAGCACGTTTGAGCTTCCGCAAGAACCAATGAGGTTCATTCTCATGTTACGCAGCACATTTGAGCTTCTGCAAGAACCAATGAGGTTCGTTCTCATGTTACGCAGCACGTTTGAGCTTCCTCAAGAACCAATGAGGTTCATTCTCATGTTACGCAGCACGTTTGAGCTTCAGCAAGAACCAATGAGGTTCATTCTCGTGTTACGCAGCACGTTTGAGCATCCTCAAGAACCAATGAGGTTCGTTCTCATGTTACGCAGCACGTTTGAGCTTCAGCAAGAACCAATGAGGTTCATTCTCGTGTTACGCAGCACGTTTGAGCTTCCTCAAGAACCAATGAGGTTCGTTCTCATGTTACGCAGCACGTTTGAGCTTCAGCAAGAACCAATGAGGTTCATTCTCGTGTTACTCAGCACGTTTGAGCTTCAGCAAGAACCAATGAGGTTCATTCTTGTGTTACGCAGCACGTTTGAGCTTCAGCAAGAACCAATGAGGTTCATTCTCATGTTACGCAGCACGTTTGAGCTTCCTCAAGAACCAATGAGGTTCATTCTCGTGTTACGCAGCACGTTTGAGCTTCAGCAAGAACCAATGAGGTTCATTCTCATGTTACGCAGCACATTTGAGCTTCCTCAAGAACCAATGAGGTTCATTCTCGTGTTACGCAGCACGTTTGAGCTTCAGCAAGAACCAATGAGGTTCATTCTCGTGTTACGCAGCACATTTGAGCTTCCTCAAGAACCAATGAGGTTCATTCTCGTGTTACGCAGCACGTTTGAGCTTTAGCAAGAACCAATGAGGTTCATTCGCGTGTTACACAGCATGTTTGAGCTTCAGCAAGAACCAATTAGGTTCATTCTCATGTTACGCAGCACGTTTGAGCTTCAGCAAGAACCAATGAGGTTCATTCTCATGTTACGCAGCTAGTTTGAGCTTCTTCAAGAACCAATGAGGTTCCTTCTTGTGTTACGTAGCACGTTTGAGCTTCCTCAAGAACCAATGAGGTTCATTCTCGTGTTACGCAGCACGTTTGAGCTTCTTCAAGAACCAATGAGGTTCATTCTGGTGTTACGCAGCACGTTTGAGCTTCTTCAAGAACCAATGAGGTTCATTCTGGTGTTACGCAGCACGTTTGAGCTTCTGCCAGAACCAATGAGGTTCCTTCTCATGTTACGCAGCACGTTTGAGCTTCTGCAAGAACCAATGAGGTTCATTCTTGTGTGATACGCAGCACGTTTGAGCTTCAGCAAGAACCAATGAAGATCATTCTCGTGTTACGCAGCACGTTTGAGCTTCATCAAGAACCAATGAGGTTAATTCTTGTGTTACGCAGCACGTTTGAGCTTCATCAAGAACCAATGAGGTTCATTCTCGTGTTACGCAGCACGTTTGAGCTTCAGCAAGAACCAATGAGGTTCATTCTTGTGTTACGCAGCACGTTTGAGCTTCTGCAAGAACCAATGAGGTTCATTCTTGTGTTACGCAGCACGTTTGAGCTTCTTCAAGAACCAATGAGGTTCATTCTTGTGTTACGCAACACGTTTGAGCTTCTGCAAGAACCAATGAGGTTCATTCTCGTGTTACGCAGCACGTTTGAGCTTCCTCAAGAACCAATGAGGTTCATTCTTGTGTTACGCAGCACGTTTGAGCTTCTGCAAGAACCAATGAGGTTCATTCTCGTGTTACGCAGCACGTTTGAGCTTCTGCAAGAACCAATGAGGTTCATTCTTGTGTTACGCAGCACGTTTGAGCTTCTGCAAGAACCAATGAGGTTCATTCTTGTGTTACGCAGCACGTTTGAGCTTCTTCAAGAACCAATGAGGTTCATTCTTGTGTTACGCAGCACGTTTGAGCTTCTTCAAGAACCAATGAGGTTCATTCTTGTGTTACGCAGCACGTTTGAGCTTCTGCAAGAACCAATGAGGTTCATTCTTGTGTTACGCAGCACGTTTGAGCTTCTTCAAGAACCAATGAGGTTCATTCTTGTGTTACGCAGCACGTTTGAGCTTCTGCAAGAACCAATGAGGTTCATTCTTGTGTTACGCAGCACGTTTGAGCTTCTTCAAGAACCAATGAGGTTCATTCTCGTGTTACGCAGCACGTTTGAGCTTCTTCAAGAACCAATGAGGTTCATTCTTGTGTTACGCAGCACGTTTGAGCTTCTTCAAGAACCAATGAGGTTCATTCTTGTGTTACGCAACACGTTTGAGCTTCTGCAAGAACCAATGAGGTTCATTCTCGTGTTACGCAGCACGTTTGAGCTTCCTCAAGAACCAATGAGGTTCATTCTTGTGTTACGCAGCACGTTTGAGCTTCTGCAAGAACCAATGAGGTTCATTCTCGTGTTACGCAGCACGTTTTAGCTTTAGCAAGAACCAATGAGGTTCATTCTCGTGTTACGCAGCACGTTTGAGCTTCCTCAAGAACCAATGAGGTTCATTCTCGTGTTACGCAGCACATTTGAGCTTCCTCAAGAACCAATGAGGTTCATTCTCGTGTTACGCAGCACGTTTGAGCTTCAGCAAGAACCAATGAGGTTCATTCTCGTGTTACGCAGCACGTTTGAGCTTCTGCAAGAACCAATGAGGTTCATTCTTGTGTTACGCAGCACGTTTGAGCTTCTGCAAGAACCAATGAGGTTCATTCTCGTGTTACGCAGCACGTTTTAGCTTTAGCAAGAACCAATGAGGTTCATTCTCGTGTTACGCAGCACGTTTGAGCTTCCTCAAGAACCAATGAGGTTCATTCTCGTGTTACGCAGCACATTTGAGCTTCCTCAAGAACCAATGAGGTTCATTCTCGTGTTACGCAGCACGTTTGAGCTTCAGCAAGAACCAATGAGGTTCATTCTCGTGTTACGCAGCACGTTTGAGCTTCCACAAGAACCAATGAGGTTCATTCTCATGTTACGCAGAACGTTTGAGCTTCAGCAAGAACCAATGAGGTTCATTCTCATGTTACACAGAACGTTTGAGCTTCAGCAAGAACCAATGAGGTTCATTCTCATGTTACGCAGCACGTTTGAACTTCAGCAAGAACCAATGAGGTTCATTCTCATGTTACGCAGAACGTTTGAGCTTCTTCAAGAACCAATGAGGTTCATTCTCATGTTACGCAGAACGTTTGAGCTTCTTCAAGAACCAATGAGGTTCATTCTTGTGTTACGCAGCACGTTTGAGCTTCAGCAAGAACAAATGAGGTTCATTCTTGTGTTACGCAGCACGTTTGAGCTTCAGCAAGAACCAATGAGGTTCATTCTCATGTTACGCAGCACGTTTGAGCTTCTTCAAGAACCAATGAGGTTCATTCTTGTGTTACGCAGCACGTTTGAGCTTCAGCAAGAACAAATGAGGTTCATTCTTGTGTTACGCAGCACGTTTGAGCTTCAGCAAGAACCAATGAGGTTAATTCTTGTGTTACGTAGCACGTTTGAGCTTCTTCAAGAACCAATGAGGTTCATTCTCGTGTTACGCAGCACGTTTGAGCTTCTTCAAGAACCAATGAGGTTCATTCTTGTGTTACGCAGCACGTTTGAGCTTCTTCAAGAACCAATGAGGTTCATTCTTGTGTTACGCAGCACGTTTGAGCTTCAGCAAGAACCAATGAGTTTCATTCTTGTGTTACGCAGCACGTTTGAGCTTCAGCAAGAACCAATGAGTTTCATTCTTGTGTTACGCAGCACGTTTGAGCTTCAGCAAGAACAAATGAGGTTCATTCTTGTGTGTCAAGCAGGTTCGGTTGAGCTTCTGTTTATGTTCGTTGATCATTGATCACCTAAACTTGGAATGACAATTTTGCAAATGGAGCTGGTGGTAAGTAGTTTTAAGTTTTAGCGCCATGTCGCGTTGATCAATACGCCATTTCATGTTGCATTTTTATTGGCTAGCCAGTAGACGTAGGTCATAGCAGCAAACACACTGTGAGATGATCATGCTAAATTTATGACACTATCAGAATATCATCACAATCTTTGGTCACAAGACCGTGACAATGGCCGTCTTTGAACCTCTCTCACTGTATGACGTACAGTGTCATAAAGGCAAAAACACACGATAAAGTACCTTTAATGCTCTGTAGATGGCGAAATCAATTCTTTTGTAGCAGAAATAAACTGGTGCAGAAAAGGTTAGGTGCCATGCAAAATGTAATGTGTAACTGCGTTACTCATCACAAATGTATTTGTAAATTTTTTAGTTAGTTAATATTAGTTGCTAGAATGTTAATATTGTTTCTGTGTAGTTATTGATTAACCTGTTAACCTGCGCAAGGACATGGACGCACATTCTGATGGAACAGTACACTTGTGAGGTGACTATTTTATCATGGACACTTAGATTGTACTTCAGGAGACGTTAAAACTTCCTGCTCTCCCGATCGTCACAAGAGGTCACTTGCGAGCGCCAATCCTGTGCTGAAGATCATCAATCAGAGATGTGAAACCATAACACATGCCATCTCTGTTTATATCTCCCTGTCTCTCTCGCGCTCTTCCCGCTGTCATCTGGATTACGTCTACGAGCTGTCAGTGATAAACCACAGGCCCACCTGAAAATCTCCCCAGCCCTAAACAACTCTCTCCTCTACTCTCGGCATGTTTAGATAACCCCCCGCTCTGAGTTTCCAAACTATTCAGTGTGTGTAAAATTGCAACAAAAACACAATGAAACTATATAATTGGCTCCAATATCTGATGCAACTCAATTGTTCGTCACGTCACTGAAATCACATCTGTTAAAAACAAACACATGCTGAGTGTTTCAAACACCTGATTTCCAGTGTGGCAAGCATTAGAATTGGGTTTTCAGGTTTTTCATGTGTCAGCAAGATTGACTGAGCTTTAAAACATTTTAAAATGCCTTCCTGGGCAAAACTCACTGCCACAATGCTAAGGGATGGTTGCTATGCACTTGTAATAGTGTCCTCAGTTTTCATTTTTTATTGTTTGTTTGTTTGCTAGGGTGCTATGGGTGGTTGTCAGGGTGTTGCTATGTGGTTCCTAAGGTGTTTTGTATTTAGTGTGTTGCTATACAGTTGCTAAGTTGTTCTGGATAGTTGTATGCACTTGTAATGGTGTCCTCAGTTTTCATTTTTTATTGTTTGTTTGTTTGCTAGGGTGCTATGGGTGGTTGTCAGGGTGTTGCTATGTGGTTCCTAAGGTGTTTTGTATTTAGTGTGTTGCTATGCAGTTGCTAGGTTGTTCTGGATGGTTGTATGCACTTGTAATGGTGTCCTCAGTTTTCATTTTTTATTGTTTGTTTGTTTGCTAGGGTGCTGTGGGTGGTTGTCAGGGTGTTGCTATGTGGTTCCTAAGGTGTTTTGTATTTAGTGTGTTGCTATACAGTTGCTAAGTTGTTCTGGATGGTTGTATGCACTTGTAATGGTGTCCTCAGTTTTCATTTTTTATTGTTTGTTTGTTTGCTAGGGTGCTGTGGGTGGTTGTCAGGGTGTTACTATGTGGTTCCTAAGGTGTTTTATATTTAGTGTGTTGCTATACAGTAACTAGACTGTTCTGGGTGGTTTGGGCATTGCTTGGTAGTTGCTATGCAAATGAAAAACGAATTCTTAGTGCATTCTCTTTTTTGTTTGATTGCTGTGAAGTTACTAGGGTGTTGTGGGTGGTTGCCAGGGTGTTGCTATGTGGTTGCTAAAATGTTTTTAACATGCTATGCAGTCGGTGTTCTGGGTGGTTGCTAATGTATTCTGGGTGTTTTTAGTGCACTGCTATGCAGTTGTCAGGGCATTGTTTTGCCTTTTCTAAGGTGTTGTAGGTGGCTTTATCACATTGCTATGCAGTTGCTATGCGTTCTGGGTAGTTGCTAAGTGGCTGTTTTATGGAAAAATAGCTCATCCCAAAGTCCAATTACTTAGATAATAAATTGATAGCACACCTCTCCTTCAGAAGCCGCTCAATTTGAGGTATCATTCATGTCAATAGCACAAACAGCGTTGAGCGTGTTACATAGGCCTATCAAATTTGATATTTTGTCACAGAGGCTTGTTCAAATAACTAACAGTACTAACAGTGACTTTGAGCAATAACACTAGTAATGTTTTCCTTAGGAAGTACCACTAATAAAATTATTTTCTCATCAAATTTCTTTCAGGGTTCATAGAAAGTCCACACACAAACGTACACATGACCTCGGCACTGAAACAGCACCATCTATGGGTGTGAAGCAGCATACGGGGTAGGAGGTCTGATCTGGGGTCAGATTTGCCCGTCAGACACTAATGACTGACTCATGAGAATGAAACTTTCTCTCCCTCTCTCACAATCATCTCTCTCTCTCTCTCTCTCTCTCTCTCTCTCTTCGTTGTTCATCATGTGGTCTCTGTTTCTCTGTCTCTCTTTGTGTAGCTCTTAGCTGCAGCACAGGCAGTGGGTGGAACTAATCTCATTAAATATGAAAGAACTTTCAGTGAAATGAGGAAAGAAAGAGGGAGTGAGAAAAAGAGGAGAGGAGAGGTTATTGAAGGTTGGTGTGTATGTGTGTGTAAATGGTTATGCAGCTCATAAATCTCAACGCACTTCTCCGGAGAGTTGCGAGAACTTTGAGTATGTTTGACGTAATCGTGGCGCACTGTGTTTCCTATTTGGAGGCGTGACTCAGATGACGGACACCCCATTGGACAAATACAAACTTTATCTTTTTTAATCAACAGGAAATACCTGCTGATTCTTTCTGGTGTGTTGATAGAGAGTCTCTCATTTTAACTAAATATTTGATTTAAAGTTTGGGTTTAGAGAACAAAAACGACGTAAAGAATAAAGCATCTGGTCTGGTGAACTGTGATATTTTAAGGGGTCATGAAAAACCTCATGAAAAACATGATTTTCCTTGATCTTTTGAAGTGTACCATGTAGATTTATTCAACCTGACAGTGACTAAACTGCTGGATGTTGCTCATGACTCCTCAAATTGCTAACTCTTGTTGAAAATGATTAATTTCTAATCATTTTATCTTTCCAAAACACTCTGTGTTCTCTTTTGATTAAAAAGATTAAGTATTTTTTTCTTTGGAATAACATACACTATGGAAGCTTGTTTCAGCCACGGAATAAAACAATTTAAAAGATAATTATGACCTTTTTATCTTACAAATCTGACTTTAATTCACACAATTGAGTTTATATCTCACTATTCTGACTTTTATTCACACGATTGAGTTTATATTTCACAATTCTGACTTTTTTCTCACGATTGAGTTTATATCTCACAATTCTGACCTTTATTTGCACAACTGAATTTATATCTCGCAATTCTGACCTTTATTAGCACAACTGAGTTTATATCTCGCAATTCTGACCTTTATTCTCACAATTGAGTTTGTCTCGCAATTCTGACTTTTTTCTCACGATTGACTTTATATCTCACAATTCTGACCTTTATTTGCACAATTGAATTTATATCTCGCAATTCTGACCTTTATTTGCACAACTGAGTTTATATCTCGCAATTCTGACCTTTATTCTCACAATTGAGTTTGTCTCGCAATTCTGACTTTTTTCTCACGATTGACTTTATATCTCACAATTCTGACCTTTATTTGCACAATTGAGTTTATATCTCACAATTCTGACCTTTATTTGCACAATTGAATTTATATCTCACAATTCTGACCTTTATTTGCACAATTGAATTTATATCTCGCAATTCTGACCTTTATTTGCACAACTGAATTTATATCTCGCAATTCTGACCTTTATTTGCACAACTGACTTTATATCTCGCAATTCTGACCTTTATTTGCACAATTGAATTTATATCTCGCAATTCTGACCTTTATTTGCACAATTGAGTTTGTCTCGCAATTCTGACTTTTTTCTCACAATTGACTTTATATCTCACAATTCTGACCTTTATTTGCACAACTGAGTTTATATCTCGCAATTCTGACCTTTATTTGCACAACTGAGTTTATATCTCACAATTCTGACCTTTATTTGCACAATTGAATTTATATCTCGCAATTCTGACCTTTATTTGCACAATTGAGTTTATATCTCGCAATTCTGACCTTTATTTGCACAATTGAGTTTGTCTCGCAATTCTGACTTTTTTCTCACGATTGACTTTATATCTCACAATTCTGACCTTTATTTGTGCAATTGAGTTTATATATCACTAACTTTTTTTTCGAGCAATTGAGTTTATATCTCGCCAGGGCCGTTTTTAGGCATAGGCAAACTAGGCGGTCGCCTAGGGCGCCATCAGTAGGGGGCGCCACTAAGCGCATATCTGGCACTGATGTTTGTGTGTAAAGGGTGTCACGGCCACCCTAAAAATTTGTATTGCCGCCCCCACTAGTTCCCCCACACTATTGGATCAGAGAACTGTCAATCTGACGATTCCTATATGCCATCAGATCAGAGTAGGCTACTGTCAAAAAAGTTTGCGTTTGGAGCGCTCAACAACACCATTAGATCAATGAACTCGGTCAATGCTTTGGCAAGGTAACGCTTTTTTTAACCATAAAATAAAGCTAAATTCAAACTAAAGGCCAATTAAAATAACAGGTACAAATCTGTATTTTGTTAGGGCAGTATTTGTGGCAGTCTAGAAATCCCGCTGTGAATGGGCAGATAGCATTGCTCGGTGTGTATGTTAGAGGCAAAATATAACTGCACACTTACTTCAGCATTTCACGATTATCAGTTATATTTTGACTCTATAAAGCTTTCTTCTCTTATTGCTCCTCCAAAATGTTTTTGCGCCAATGCATTGTTAAAAGAATCAGTGTGTTTTGTAATTGTACCATATAAAACTTTAGCGGCCGATTTAAAAAATGGTATAATAAAATGTGCAAATTCACAACATGAATACATCCTTTATTAAATCACGTTGACGAATTTAACGTATCTTTACGGATGGTGTTGAATGCTGAATCGATTCATTCAGTTCTAATAGCGCTTAACGCAAGCAGCGTCGTACACACAAGGCAAAGTGTCGCGTTATTTAAAGGGGAAGTTCACGCATCAATGAGTAACAAAAACCACACTGAATCAGTATTTATTCTTATTACTTTCATGTGAAATGTACTAATAACACATAATAATTATGTAGTTATGTCTGAGAACAATTTCTTTGCAACTAGGGACTGCACAAATATAGGCTATATATTATAGGCCTAGGGCTATACTGGCATCTGGCTATTAATTTGAATCCTTATTAACAAATATAATTTGGTATGTATGTGTTAATTAATACCAGTAATACCAATGTTGCTTTTTAAAATTTGACTGGGGGCACCAATGAGGATTTTGCCTAGGGCGTCAGAACGGCTAGAAACGGCCCTGTATCTCGCAATTCTGACTTTTATTCACGCAATTGAGTTTATATCTCACAATTCTGATCTTTATTCACGCAATTGAGTTTATATCTCACTATTCTGACTTTTTTTTCGAGCAATTGAGTTTATATCTCGCAATTCTGACTTTTATTCGCACAATTGAGTTTATATCTCGCAATTCTGACTTTTTTTTGAGCAATTGAGTTTATATCTCGCAATTCTGACTTTTATTCGCACAATTGAGTTTATATCTCGCAATTCTGACCTTTATTCGCACAATTGAGTTTATATCTCGCAATTCTGACCTTTATTCGCACAATTGAGTTTATATCTCGCAATTCTGGCCTTTATTCGCACAATTGAGTTTATATCTCACAATTCTGACTTTTATTCGCACAATTGAGTTTATATCTCACAATTCTGACCTTTATTTGCACAATTGAGTTTATATCTCACAATTCTGACTTTTTTCTCACGATTGACTTTATATCTCACGATTGAGTTTATATCTCACAATTCTGACCTTTATTCGCACAATTGAGTTTATATCTCACAATTCTGGCCTTTATTCGCACAATTGAGTTTATATCTCGCAATTCTGACCTTTATTCGCACAATTGAGTTTATATCTCGCAATTCTGGCCTTTATTCGCACAATTGAGTTTATATCTCACAATTCTGACTTTTATTCGCACAATTGAGTTTATATCTCACAATTCTGACCTTTATTTGCACAATTGAGTTTATATCTCACAATTCTGACCTTTATTTGCACAATTGAGTTTATATCTCGCAATTCTGACCTTTATTTGCACAATTGAATTTATGTCTCGCAATTCTGACCTTTATTTGCACAATTGAGTTTATATCTCACAATTCTGACCTTTATTTGCACAATTGAGTTTATATCTCGCAATTCTGACCTTTATTTGCACAATTGAATTTATGTCTCGCAATTCTGACCTTTATTTGCACAATTGAGTTTGTCTCGCAATTCCGACTTTTTTCCACACGATTGACTTTATATCTCACAATTCTGACTTTTATTCGCACAATTGAGTTTATATCTCGCAATTCTGACCTTTATTTGCACAATTGAGTTTATATCTCACAATTCTGACTTTTTTCTCACGATTGACTTTATATCTCACAATTCTGACTTTTTTCTCACGATTGACTTTATATCTCACAATTCTGACTTTTATTCGCACAACTGAGTTTATATCTCACAATTCTGACTTTTATTCGCACAATTGAGTTTATATCTCACAATTATGACCTTTATTTGCACAATTGAGTTTATATCTCGCAATTATGACCTTTATTTGCACAATTGAGTTTATATCTCGCAATTCTGACCTTTATTTGCACAATTGAATTTGTCTCGCAATTCTGACTTTTTTCCACACGATTGACTTTATATCTCACAATTCTGACTTTTATTCGCACAATTGAGTTTATATCTCGCAATTCTGACCTTTATTTGCACAATTGAGTTTATATCTCACAATTCTGACTTTTTTCTCACGATTGACTTTATATCTCACGATTGAGTTTATATCTCACAATTCTGACTTTTTTCTCACGATTGACTTTATATCTCACAATTCTGACTTTTTTCTCACGATTGACTTTATATCTCACAATTCTGACTTTTTTCTCACGATTGACTTTATATCTCACAATTCTGACTTTTATTCGCACAACTGAGTTTATATCTCACAATTCTGACTTTTATTCGCTCAATTGAGTTTATATCTCGCAATTATGACCTTTATTTGCACAATTGAGTTTATATCTCGCAATTCTGACCTTTATTTGCACAATTGAATTTGTCTCGCAATTCTGACTTTTTTCTCACGATTGACTTTATATCTCACAATTCTGACTTTTATTCGCACAATTGAGTTTATATCTCACAATTCTGACTTTTTTCTCACGATTGACTTTATATCTCACAATTCTGACTTTTATTCGCACAATTGAGTTTATATCTCACAATTCTGACTTTTTTCTCACGATTGACTTTATATCTCACAATTCTGACTTTTATTCGCACAATTGAGTTTATATCTCGCAATTCTGACCTTTATTTGCACAATTGAGTTTATATCTCACAATTCTGACTTTTTTCTCACGATTGACTTTATATGTCACGATTGAGTTTATATCTCACAATTCTGACTTTTTTCTCACGATTGACTTTATATCTCACAATTCTGACTTTTATTCGCACAATTGAGTTTATATCTCACAATTCTGACTTTTATTCGCACAATTGAGTTTATATCTTGCAATTCTGACTTTTTTCTCACGATTGACTTGATATTAATATTTATATTCAGGAGGAAGCATTAAACTGATCAAAAGTGACAGTAAAGAAATGTATACCTTCTGTTCATCTTAGAATCCTGAAAAAATTTATCACGGTTTCCACAATCTTTCGAACGATAGTGTACTACAAATCTACATAGGATTAATTTTGATTTCATGCAGGGTCAGAGGAAAGAAAATGTCAGCTGTTTTGGTTGCATGAAACAACTAAGAATATAAGAGGACTTAATGGAAGTGTAGAATAATAAAACACACAAAACAAAACCCAGACAAGTTAGAGAACATCAAATTCCATTAAAATAATAGGAAACACTATGGTTTCTAAGAGTATTCTGCTCAAATCAACCAACATAAACTTTCATAACACTCAAACAAGCACATCAGAACACCACAAATTACACAACTATTGCAGAAGTGCAGTTATTTACCGGTGTGATATGAATCTGAACACATTGGGCACCAATTATAACAAGCAGAGACGGATTACATCAGGAAAATGGAAATTAGCCGTATATGGACTCAATGACCAGGATGAGGAAGTTGAATCATGGAAATTTGAATACATCATTTTACTTGGGTTGGCAAGAGAGGTTCTTACCTAACGCCAGTGGAATGCAGAGAGAGAGAGAGAGAGAGAGAGAGAGAGAGAGAGTGTGTAGCATTCAGTTTACCATCAGTCTGTTGATTACTCTGCAGCATTTGTAACTGCAAAATCTGTGACCTTTCACCTCTACAGGCAGATTTGTCTGAGATGCTGATGTTTGTCTCGCTGCTGAAATTTACAGTTAAGTTTACATATGAAAGTACAGCACAGTAACAAACACAAATGAAACATCCTGTGTTTTTTGGCCTTACAAACCATATAAGAATACCAAGTCCAAAACAACATGGTACTTTTTATAAGGGCGGCATACTTGCACTAAAAGTCTGAAAACTCTTCCATCATGATAAATTTTAGATCCTTATTGTGTCTTAATGCATATCAGAGATGGAGCCGTGTATGTGTGGTTATTCTGCAGGTCTCCCCAGGCTTCATGTCTGATAAGAGCCATTCCATTGAGCTCCACTTAACAGGTTAAATATTTCATGCTCGCGCCGAACTGCCACTTTGAGTTTAGCGATAAAGACGAGCAGCAGTCGCCTACAGCTCCCTAAACTCCACAGAGCCTGCAATCATTCAACAACTCTATTCCTATACTTTCTTTCTTATGTATTTTTCCCCTAAACGCACTCCTTTAAAAAAAGCTCAGGATGGAAAGGCTGCTGGTTTGATCCCCAGGAGCGAGAAACGAACATCATTGTGCCCTGGAGAAAGACACTTAACCTCAGGTTACTCCAGTGGGATTGTGTTTTGGATAAATCTGCTAAAGGACTACAAACTAACTGTGATTTTAAAGGTTTTTTTTTTCACCTTTCTTTTTGATCCTTACAATTAAACAGTCTGTTACTTGCCTTTGAGTTTATAGTTTTTAACTGCCTCGTTCTTTAATAGCAGCCTCTTTGCAAAGCAGCATCATATTGACAGAACGGTTAATATTTTATTAAACAAAAAGGAATTTGTTAAAAGGCACAATATGTAAGATTTTTGGATTCAAATATCCAAAAACCACTAGAACAGTGTTATGTTTTGTTGACTTGTGTGCTATCTCAAAGGTTCCAACAATATTTTGCCAATAATCTGCGGTACTCTCGAATTTCCGACGGACAGATAGACAGATTGAAAGACAGATGATAGTTGGATGGACAGATAGACAGACAGATGATAGTTGGATAGACTGACAGACAGACAGACAGACAGACAGACAGACGATAGTTGGATTGACAGACAGATGATAGTTGGATGGACAGATAGACAGACAGATGATAGATGGATGGACAGATAGACAGACAGATGATAGTTGGATGGACAGATAGACAGACAGATGATAGTTGGATGGACAGATAGACAGACAGATGATAGTTGGATGGACAGATAGACAGACAGATGATAGTTGGATAGACTGACAGACAGACAGACAGACAGACAGACAGACAGACGATAGTTGGATTGACAGACAGATGATAGTTGGATGGACAGATAGACAGACAGATGATAGATGGATGGACAGATAGACAGACAGATGATAGATGGATGGACAGATAGACAGACAGACAGATGATAGTTGGATGGACAGATAGACAGATAGATGATAGTTGGATGGACAGATGGATGGACAGACAGATAGATAGACAGACAATCAGATGGACAGACAGATACATAGATAGACAGACAGACAGATGATAGTTGGATTGACAGACCGATAGACAAACAGATGATAGTTGGATGGACAGACAGACAGACAGATGATAGTTGGATGGACAGACAGACAGACAGATGATAGTTGGATGGACAGATGGATGGACAGACAGATAGATAGACAGACAGTCGGATGGACAGACAGATACATACATAGATAGACAGACAGACAGATGATAGTTGGATGGATAGATAGACAGTCGGATAGATAGATAGATAGATAGATAGATAGATAGATAGATAGATAGATAGATAGATAGATAGATAGATAGATAGATAGATAGATAGATAGATAGATAGATAGATAGACAGATGATAGTTGAATGGACAGATAGACAGACAGACAGACAGTCGGATGGATGGACAGACAGATGATGTGAAGACAGATAGATAGATAGATTTGAATTTATTTGAACCCCACAATTTGAATTTGTCAAATAAAGTGACCTGTATTAGTCGTAATGAATCTGTTTCATTAGAATTAAATAAAATAATGTCAATTTAAGTGATCAAATGTAACTGTAACAAAGCTCAAGTTCAGGGATGGAGGCGGCTGGAACCGGCAAACATTAAACGTAACTTTAATTGTAAAATAAACATAAACAACAAAACGATGTTGTTTAGGAGCAGTGGCTGACTGCGGCATATAAGTATAATAAAAACAGCGACGTACAATTTCACACGCCTGGTCGCCAAAGTCCCTGTAAGACGAGTCATTTCACTAGGTGGCCATCTTTGAAACGCCTCTCGGGCATGCAAGTGCAGCGTCTCTTTGAATGGGGAAACATCAAATTCTCCAAAACTGTTCGCCAAACTTACGATTAAATTTCCTATTTGAAATCACTAATGAAATCTGACAACAACTGTCTCATAAATTTTGTTTAGAAATGCTCAAATCATGACAAAACAACTGCATTTTTCAGCCTGGACGAAGCTAATGTGCGATTGGTTCTTTTTCGTTTAGAAGGCGGGGCTTATTGGCCATATTGGGCATTGCACTTTCTCCCATTCATAAGTAATTAGAGTGCACCATCTTCCTATATATATATAAAGTCTTTTTTTCTCGCTCCTTTACTGTCGTCATTCTTTTTTTTTTTATTCTCTGTGGGACTCGAGACCGGTGTGTCCAGGGGAGTCTCTCATTAGCATTCGCTCCACTGGCCTCGTTCCGTTCCCACAGCTCTCAGCCCGCCCTGCTTCATACCACAATAACGTTAATAAAACTTTAACACATTAGCTCATCTATAAACACGAGTTCCGTGTCGGATTGCTTTCCATCAGCTGTGGAGGTGAAGACGACATCTCCCATTATTCCAAGCTCATTCACGGCGTCATTAAGCTACGTCTTTGTTAGGGTTTTGAATAGGTGACCTCTAGCAGTGAAACTTACATACTGTGCCTTTAAATCTGCAGAGTGGCATGTTCTACACACAGCCAGAAACGACTGACTTTGTACATATTGTTCTAATAAATCATTAGTTGTTCTGGTGTTGAATTATGCAAAAATAATACAAGTATAAAACTGTGTTGTGGCATTTCGCAAAAATAATTATTTTGGTTTTGCTGTGACCTTTGGTTGATGCAATGCGAGGCGTTGTGTGATGCTGGACAGATTTCATGCTTATATCATGATGCAATCCTTAAAGAAAAGAAAACTCCTCCACGCTGGGATAACTAGCACTTTCCCGACTGGAATTCCACTCGTTATTCATCAACTGCGCCACATTCCAGTGCAGTGACATCATAATGAAAGACTCCTCTACAAATCAGATTCCTGCGGCGTAAACTCTCCTTTCCTCTTATCAGTAAAGGTATGTTCATCAAGGGACAGAGAAAGGAGGAGGGGGAAGAAATGAAATCTAATAATTAGCTAAATTCACAGGTTTAAAAGCTACTGTAATGGCTGAAATAACTACTGACATTTTCTCAGATATGATACTTCTTGTGTTTAGTGCTTTCGAAATGGACCCATGTTAAGATTTTCCTCTCTGAATCTGTGCAGGTTTAAAAGTTTTACGTTCTCTCACACGTAATGGAAGAATTCAGAGGATTTTTCGTATTTCTGGACAGGTAAGGCCCTGTCATGAAGCGCTTGGATCGTTTAATAACGTTAATATTTCTGGCTTTCTGTTTCTCAGATCTGCTAATATATCCAAACAGGTTTCACATGACCGGTGTGCTTCATGAAACACAATACTTTGGAAAAACAGTCGAAAGAAAGACAGGAGATTTTGCTTATTGTGTCCAGCTGTTAGTTTTGGAGATGTGTGAACATGTGAGGCAGAAGATGATATTTCATTTTGAGGTTTCTGTATCTCTATGAGGGTTTCACTAACAGCCAATTAGAAATCAGATTTTTACAGCATATTCAGCCATAAATTCAAAATATAAATGATTTCCCCTTTCATTATTTGCACTTAGCATGAAATACACATCTCAACTGTAGTTTGTTGGTACTGACCTTCACAACTGCTTTGTGGTTATATCAGGAATGAGGATATGGCACCACAACAGGCAAAGAACCTGGTGAAAGATAAGAATGTATTGTTATTTACTGTAATACTTGTTAAACAATAGCGTCTCCTTGTGGACATAGTTTTAGTAACTTACACTATGATACGATATAGTTTTAAACAGTACGACTAGTAGGCCTAGATTATCCCATCATCAACTTTCCGTTGGAGTTATCGAGTTGTGCTCAGTTAATATGGGTTTTTTTTTTTTTTAATAATAATTTTGTACAAAAGGTGTTCAAAGAAAAAGTCCTCAAATATTTATTCGTTTTAAATACAAAAATATATACCCTTCAGCTGTGTGTTTATAACGCTCACGAACAGAAATCACGTGAGTAGGTAAGGTTACCGATAGCAACATCCGGCAAATCGTCAAAACATAAAATCTGTCGTTACTAGCTTTATTAGTTTGTGGGGAAATGTTTATTATTATGATTTTTTTTAACTATTATTAATTATAGCCAATAATTATTATATATATTGCCATTCCTGTCTTTGTTATTCGTGTCATCGATATATAAAATGAAAAGTTTCTTATTTGTACTATCCCATTTTCCACTACAGACAGCAGATGGCGCTATCTGCTGGAACAACGACCCGAAGACATTTCCGCTCTTGTTGTTTCACACAGTAACTGAACTCTTGTGCAATGGACTGTATTCAATTATATTTAAATCAGTTTAATGTCAGTAAAATGCCACCACGTATGTCCCTCTGGCCAAAAACTCATCTATGTGCATTTAGGTCAGGGTTTGTTGGTTGCTTGCTGGTAATTTAAACTCTTCATCAATGAGAAATGATATTGCATACATTTTTTTCTGAGGTTTTTTAGTATTAAGAGATTTTCTCTAAATCACTATCACAATTAGTTCAGCAGTCCAGATGATGAGAGGCACAACGCTTATGCAAAGACAACAGATTTTGGCCTAGGATCAAAGGGATCTTTTAGGATTTGCAAAATTCGTCAAAATTGTGGCCAAAATTGTACATTGTCCTGCACCCGTTGTGCACCTGGCTTAAGGAATAGCTGTAAAAAAATACAAAATAAAACAGCAACTTAAAATGTTGTCATTATTTACTCAACCTCATGATAATCCAAACGTGTATGACTTAATTTGATTATTTTTGTGCAATACAAAAGGGAAAATATAGCTAGAACCCCGCAAAATCACATGCACTTTTCACCGGAAAAATCATATGTTTTGTCTTGTTTTCCAGTAGAAATATATAAACATTGTTCAAATAATATCCATGTACATGATGTAAGCGCTCGCTTCTTGTCTTACACATAAATTAATAAAAATTTTGGTTTATGCTTAAAACAAACAAATACAAATCTTCATGGCTGACATATAGTTTCTCTTTAGGTCCTATTACAAAAAGATGGTTGATGATGATTCAGGACAGCGGATGACAGCTTTATTTACAGTGCTGCAGGCTCTGAGAGTCATGTGACGAATATAGGTCAAGCGTTACACATCACTGCAAACACACTGAAACACACCCAAAGTGAGTTCTGGAATGACTTCTGAAAAAAAAAAAAAAAATGTAAATGGCATTTGCTCATGCAAAAGTTGACACCCACAATACTTGGGTGTTCTCTTACGAGAGGTTCTCTCGTATTGCGTAAGTTCCTTACGCTACGGGAAAGTATTCTTTCTTCGAGATTTCTGAAAAACCCAAAATTATCCTTAATTTTGTAACATTGTCAACGCAGTGCGGCAGCCTGGCAGACCATAGCAGGCTATTCCAGCGTGCCATTGGCTGCTCTGCTGGCAACTGCAGCAGCCTATCGGTGAGCCCGCGTGACGTGGCGACCAATGAGGGCGCTTCGCGCCCACCTGGCTTCATTTGCCTACAGGTGGGGCGTGGCCACGTGTATATAAGCAGGGCTCACGGGCTGCATATTCGATTTTCTTTTCTTCAGCGAAGCGCTTCGCATCGCTGGATCTGGAACCCGCCGCCGTTGAACGTGCAGACGAGCAAGCAGAGGACAGCGCCTGAAGAAGCCGGCAGCATCGCGCCACCTTCAGCCATCCGTGCCTGCTCTGCTATCCGGCAGCATTATATCCTTTCATTGCACGTGTTCTCGCCGTTGCGTCACACGTTTCATAAAAGAGCACGAGCGTTTTTATCAAAACGCCTCGTTCCACCTGCGGCTCGTGCCACGTGCAGCTCAGCACCAGAGACCGCCATGTGTCTGCGCTCTCTGTCTGGGCCGTGACCACGCCGCCGCCGCCTCCTCGCGGGCGAATGCCCCGAGTGTGAGGAACTCTCTATGTCGACCCTGCGGGCTCGACTCGAGCAGTTTTATGACGACATCACTCCGCTGTTCCCCCCCTCTGTTCAAGCCGCGCCACCGCGCCGCTTACAAGAGATGGTTGAAATGAACGGTCTCGGAGCGAGCCTCCTCCCCCTCTGTTCAAGCCGCGCCGCTTACAAGGGATGGTAGGAATGAACGGTCTCGGAGCGAGCCTTCTCCCCCTCTATTCAAGCCGCGCCACCGCGCCGCTTTCAAGGGATGGTAGGAATGAACGGTCTCGGAGCGAGCCTCCTCCCCCTCTGTTCAAGCCGCGCCACCGCGCCGCTTGCAAGGGATGGTAGAAATGAACGGTCTCGGAGCGAGCCTCCTCCCCCCCTCTGTTCATGCCGCGCTGATGTGCCGCTTATATACAAGGGATGGCAGAAATGCACGGTCCTGCAGCTCTCTTTACGTTACAAGAGAGCTGTTCCACCCTCGCGCACGTTTTTCAGTCCCCTCATGAGTTCAGGCGACTGGAATTGTTCATATTGCTGTACACGAGCCTGTTAAGACACGCACGCCAGCAAACATACGCCGTCATAAGACATGACGCTGACATATGCTCTCCAACGAACCCGCACTCCCCCCTCTTGGACCGCGCAGATTGCGCCGTTCACAAGGAATGTGAGTGCGCTCGGTCACGAGCACGTTCAGCGCGCGCGCTCGAGTATTTTTGGACGTCTATACATAAGGAGAGAAAAGACGGTTAAGTCCCGCTGCGGCCGGACCACCGTTAAAACTCTGTTTTTCCTGTCAGTCCCCACTCCTGTGGCTACTGCAGATGTTTTCCACGCAGCCTACGAGCCGGCGAACTCGCCCTCTCGCCTGTTTCCAACTGTAGCCCCTCCAAAGTCCTCCTAGCAGAGGGGGGAAGCGACGGTTAAGTCCCGCCGTGGTCGGACCACCGTCAAAACTCTTCTTCCTGTCAGCCCCCACTCCTGTGGCTGCTGCAGATGGCTCTCACGCAGCAAACGAGCCGGCAAAACTGCCCTCTCGCCTGTCTACAACCGCCGTTTTTATGACGAACCAGAGAAATCACGAAGTTGCCTTTTTTCTGGTTGCACGGCTCACGCCGTATGTGTTTTCAAATGCAGTAAACGTGCCCACTTTTGTGTTCACCCCTGCACCCAAGCACCACAAATCCCGTGTCTCTCACTCACATAAAGCGGCCACCGGCCGCTCGAGTGCTAGAGTTAGGTCACGTGTCCGCTTATTTGCGCCCACGCCTAATCACCACACGCGCTGTCACACAGCCACTCTTAACCGGTCATGTTCCACGCGTAAGAGTTGTGCCCGCTCAAACGCGCTCACACATTTTCGCGAACATTCTGCCCCCGGCGCCATGCGCCGCGCCACACACCATTTGTTCTCCGCCCAAGGTGGCCGGAACGACGAGTGTAAGGCCACACACAAGCCACTCCCTGCTCGAAGCGGCAGAGATACAGTGTGTAGGGCGGCCAGCCATCGCGAGCGATCGGCTGGCCCACAGCACAGAGAGCGCGCGCACTGCGCCCGCCCCTCCTATACAGGCCGTCGAACCCGCAAAGCGCGGCGTTTCGAGCCCGGAGGCCGTTCTATCCCGTGTGGCACACGCGAGAGCGTGGGAAGCCATTCCAGGTGTATCAGAATGGGTGCTGAAAACAGTGAAGCACGGCTACACTCTGCAGTTCGCTCGCCGCCCTCCGCGCTTCTGTGCGCGTATAGAGACGAGAGTGAGCGAAGAAGTAGCACATCTACTTCGAGCGGAGATAGCCACGCTGCTGTGCAAAGGGGCTATAGAACCGGTTCCCCATTCTATGAGCGAGTCAGGCTTTTGCAGCCGATATTTTCTCGTGCCAAAAAGGGACGGGTCGCTCAGACCGATTCTGGATCTGAGGCGTCTGAACAAAGCTCTTTTGAGGAGATCGTTCAAGATGCTTACGACCAAGCAGATCCTCGCGCATATTCGCCCGAGAGACTGGCTAATTTCCCTAGATTTGAAAGACGCATATTTTCAAATCAAGATAACGCCGCGTCACAGGCCATTCTTACGATTCGCCTTCGACGGCCAGGCTTATCAATACACCGTCCTTCCGTTCGGCCTGTCACTAGCACCCCGTACATTTACGAAGTGCATGGACGCGGCCCTCGCTCCCCTGAGAAACCGGGGGATGCGAATATTGAACTACTTGGACGACTGGCTTATCCTGGCGCAGTCAGAGGCCGAGCTCCTCGCCCACAGGGCAATGCTGCTCAGCCATTTGGACAGCCTGGGGCTCACGGTCAACTGGACCAAGAGCTCATTAGTGCCCACGCAATCAACCTCATTTCTGGGTTTGAATCTGGACACTGTGGCTATGTCTGCCCGCCTGTCACCACAACGCACGCGCCAAGTTCGGCGCATGGCTGCGTACTTCCGGCCGGGCAAAATCGCACCTCTCAAGCTTTTTCAGAGGATGCTGGGACGTATGGCCTCAGCTGCAGCTGTGCTCCAGCTGGGCTTAATGCGCATGCGCCCGCTGCAACGCTGGTTAAACGCCCGAGTGCCTCACAGAGCCTGGGCTGCCGGAGGTTTCAGGATCAGAGTGACTCAGGGCTGTGTTGCAGCCCTAGAGCCCTGGTTAGTAGCCGACTGGTACCAGCGGGGAGTGACAATGGGAGCCATCTCACACCGCAAAGTCATCTCGACGGACGCCTCCACCTCGGGTTGGGGCGCCGTTTTCGAGGGCAGACCGGCCTCGGGCCTCTGGTCGAGCGGAGAAAAACTCCTACACATAAACTGTTTGGAGATGATAGCGGTAGAGAACGCGCTCAAGCAGTTTCTCCCGTTTATACGGGGACACCATGTGTTGGTCCGGTCGGACAATACCACGGTGGTGTCCTACGTGAACCGGCAGGGTGGTGTCAGGTCCAGGTGTCTGGGCAATCTGACGGAACGCCTGCTCGTGTGGGCACACAGCTCGCTGCGCTCGCTGAGAGCGGCGCACGTTCCGGGCCACCTCAACGTGGGCCCGGACAAGCTGTCCAGGGGCCTCATTCTCCCAGGAGAATGGTCCCTGCACCCCCAGACAGTCCAGCTGGTATGGCGCCTATTCGGCAGAGCGGAGCTCGACCTCTTTGCAACAAAAGAGAACGCCCGCTGCTCGACGTTCTTGTCCAAAAGCGAGGATGCGCTGTCCCAACTTTGGCCCAGCCTCCCGCTGTATGCTTTCCCGCCGATTTCCCTATTGACCCAGGTTATAGCGAAAATCAGGGAAACGCGCCGCCCGGTGCTCCTTATAGCGCCGCGCTGGGAGAACCAGATTTGGTACCCAGAGCTGGTGAAGCTGTCGCACTCTCACCCCCCTGGCCAGTTCCGCTGAGAGCAGACCTCCTCTCTCAAGCAGGAGGGTCAGTTTGGCATCCCCATCCAGAGCGATGGTCTCTGCATGTATGGGTGACCAACGGATACCCGTTGACCTGCCCGAAGGGGTTATGAACACGATCTCACACTCTAGAGCCCCCTCGACGAGGCGGTTATATAGTTCTAAGTGGTCGGTGTTCACTGAGTGGTGTGCTTCCAAGGGATTGGAACCGCAGCAATGTGGGGTCCAGCGGGTGCTCTCCTTCCTCCAGGAGCTCTTGGAACTGGGCAGGTCCCCTTCCACGCTCAAAGTGTATGTAGCGGCTATAGCAGCGTTCGCCCAGACGACGCTAGGCAGCACGCTAGGAAGGAACGAGCTCATCATCCGTTTCCTCAGAGGAGCTAGACGGATGAATCCCCCGCGGCTCCCATCGGTTCCTATTTGGGATCTGGCCTTGGTCCTAGAGGCCATGAAGGCTCATCCCTTTGAACCGCTCGGGACTGTGGAACCAAGGTTCCTTTCGCTAAAAACCGCGTTCCTGATAGCTCTGGCTTCAGTGAAACGCGTGGGGGATCTACACGCGCTCTCAGTGAGCCCGACGTGTATGGAGTTCGGTCCTAATGACTCTAAGGTCATTCTCAGACCGAGGCATGGTTATGTCCCCAAAGCGATCGGCACTCCTTTCAGGGCGCAGATTATCTCCCTCTCGGCTCTGCCAGCATCCGACGAGGGGGACGGTGGCAATATCCTCTGCCCTGTCAGGGCATTGAGGGTTTATGTCACACGCTCCGCCGCCTTCAGGCGTTCTGAGCAGCTATTTGTTTCGTTTGGAGGGCGCGCTAAAGGTCTCGCCTCCTCGAAACAGACCCTGTCCAGGTGGATAGTGGACGCGATTGCAACTGCATACGCTTCCAAACACCTGCAGTGCCCGCTAGGTGTCAGAGCACACTCCACCAGAGGCATGGCCTCTTCGTGGGCTTGGGCCAGAGGGATTTCCATCCACGATATTTGCGTGGCGGCAGGCTGGGCCTCCCCGTCTACGTTCGTGAGATTTTACAATCTGGAAGTTCCTGCCTTACAGGCGAAAGTGTTATCAGTTCAATAAGGCTGTTGGTTCTGCCCGGTGATTCTGCGCAGACATAGCTCACATACTGGTAGTAAGTTCGGTACAAGGCTTATGTAAATTTGAAGGAGACCGGCGGTACCGTTCCCTCATTTACGAAAAGAGCTATTGTGAGTTTGAAGGTGACCGGCGGTGCCGTTACCTCACTCATATGACAAGATATTGTGAATTTGAAGGCGACCGGCCTTGCCGTTCCCTCATTCATGAGACAAGGTGTGGTGAATTTGAAGGCGACCGGCAGGTGCCGTTCCCTCATTCATAAGGCAGGGTGTTGTAACCACCCGTTGTAACCACCCGTCAGTTCAAACGAAGTGTCCGTATATGTGGTGGCCCGTTTCCTTTACCGGCCACCCTGCCCGAGCAGTGTTATGGTCCCCGGTTCCCTGGGATACATATGCTGTATGCGAGGCGCGCACGGCGTTGACAATATGTTCCCGTAGCGTAAGGAACTTACGCAATACGAGAGAACCTCTCGTAAGAGAACGATACTCGGTTACTTAACGTAACCTCGGTTCTCTCTAGAAGAGGGAACGAGTATTGCGTTCCTTGCCGTGCGCCCCGCGGGCTTTTACGCTTCAGAACTACGAAAACCGAATATGCAGCCCGTGAGCCCTGCTTATATACACGTGGCCACGCCCCACCTGTAGGCAAATGAAGCCAGGTGGGCGCGAAGCGCCCTCATTGGTCGCCACGTCACGCGGGCTCACCGATAGGCTGCTGCAGTTGCCAGCAGAGCAGCCAATGGCACGCTGGAATAGCCTGCTATGGTCTGCCAGGCTGCCGCACTGCGTTGACAATGTTACAAAATTAAGGATAATTTTGGGTTTTTCAGAAATCTCGAAGAAAGAATACTTTCCCGTAGCGTAAGGAACTTACGCAATACTCGTTCCCTCTTCTAGAGAGAACCGAGGTTACGTTAAGTAACCGAGTATCGTTATGGTCGGTTGCCACTTGCCAGGTCGTTGATATGTGGTTGCAAATGTTGTTACTTAACTGGCCCAAAAATGCCCACTTCACCTCAACGAACACCACTAATAATTATAATACAGATATTTCACTAATAATGCAGATATTTTTTGTCTGATCAGTTTTGATAAGGAACACAGACAAGCTTGGATCCTGTCCAATTCTCTGTTTTTCTGTTCATGGCACTGATCTAAGGTTTCCTCTGCATGCAAGAAGTTTCCTGAAGACATGTTTCCCAGCACGCATTGCTGCTGCTCTGCAGGGTTAAAGACACTCTGACCAAACACTTAGAGATAAAATCACATTATAAACCACAGAGCACATGCTCTCTCTCTCTCTCTCTCTCTCTCTCTCTCTCTCTCTCTCTCTCTCTCTCTCTCGCCAGAGCGTTCCAACTTACACAACAACAGCAAACAACTACGTTAAAGCCATGAAATCAAAATGGACCTCTCCATTTATCTGTGCACCATTTATTTATTCATGTGCCCTCATAATCTTTGATCAAAATAACTTCCCCTCTCTTATTCAGGGACATCTCTTCTCTGATGATGTGTTCACTGGTGCAAGGGCGGGGCAACCTGTCACTCACATGACATCACAGCAATAGCAAACCACACCCATCCAACCATTCAATCAATTCCCCATGGACAAAATAAAGTCATTTGTTCTTGTTGGAGAAGCCATTTCACTCAGATATATGTCACAAAACATACAAATGTTTTACTCAAATACGCCCACTTCAAAATGATATTCTGGTATCTATATGTAGTATGTAAGTCTGATGGCTTAGAAATGTGATATCACACCTCTGCACACAAGCCGCATGATTTGAGGCATTTAAATGGGTCATGAACTGAGAAATCTAATTTTCCTTGCTCTTTTGACATATAAGAGGTCATCATACTACAAGAATATCCAGTAAGTTTTGGAACTGAAAACTTCCTTGTTAGTCCAAAAACAGCTTTTATTGTAACCAAGCCCAGAGAACAACTCACTGTGGAATGTGTCTATCTATAATAGAAAATCAACACCTACTTCGTCATTGCAACTTTGGCCCCGCCCACTGGTGTGTTAGTGAGATGACAAGGAGAGAAGAGCAATACAGGATCAACAATACATGTGGTTATTTATTTTCAAGAATGTGAATGTATTAGTTGAGCATTATTTATTTGTATTCGGTATTTCACTGTGGATTCGTTCTTTGGTAAATCAGTCGCAATTTCAGTGCAGGCTTTGCAAACAGTCTTTTACGATATGGACTCGACAGTAATGCCACAACATGTAAGCAACCGTGTGTTAGTTCTAATGCCTGATCTGTGATCAGTGATTTTTGATATGTAATGATTCATGTACAGTCAGATGTTCTCTGTCTATGTGTCAGTAAATCAAACCAGTGACTAAATGGCCAAATTCACATTGTTTCTCTTAGTAGGATGAAAATATTCTGCTGATTAATAACTGATTTAATTTAATTATATAAAGAAAGTGATCAAAGGACGGTCCCTTTACAATCGCTGGAGCTGTCAATCAAACAGAGCGCGTTTATCAGTGACTGAGTTCTGGACTCTCGCCAAAACTCCCGTTATAATCAACAAATCTCTTATTTACATTGTGTTTGCACTGTGAGTTATGATGAAAGCATTCGTGAGAGAGCAGAAATCGAGTTTCAATGACGATGAGACAAACATGTCTGTGAACATGTGTAATGCTCATCACTGCAACCTTTCATGCCACGATCTAAATATAATGCTATAGTTTTCATGATTAGTTAACCTTGAGAGCTGTAATAGTAAAAGTTTTCAAGAGAGTTCCACATGTAATACTAGCTATTTCATTTGCAAAGATGTCAGCCAATCACAGCCATGGGGGTTTCCACTGAAGTCTCACAGCAGCCAATCACAGCAGTGAGCGTTTCCACTGAAGTCTCACAGCAGCCAATCACAGCAGTGGGCGTTTCCACTGAAGTCTCACAGCAGCCAATCACAGCAGTGGGCGTTTACACTGAAGTCTCACAGCAGCCAATCACAGCAGTGGGCGTTTACACTGAAGTCTCACAGCAGCCAATTACAGCAGTGAGCGTTTACACTGAAGTCTCACAGCAGCCAATCACAGCAGTGGGTGTTTACACTGAAGTCTCACAGCAGCCAATCACAGCAGTGAGCGTTTACACTGAAGTCTCACAGCAGCCAATCACAGCAGTGGGCGTTTACACTGAAGTCTCACAGCAGCCAATCACAGCAGTGAGCGTTTACACTGAAGTCTCACAGCAGCCAATCACAGCAGTGGGCGTTTCCACTGAAGCCTCACAGCAGCCAATCACAGCAGTGGCCATTTACACTGAAGTCTCAGAGCAGCCAATCACAGCAGTGGCCATTTACACTGAAGTCTCACAGCAGCCAATCACAGCAGTGGGCGTTTCCACTGAAGCCTCACAGCAGCCAATCACAGCAGTGGCCATTTACACTGAAGTCTCAGAGCAGCCAATCACAGCAGTGGCCGTTTACACTGAAGTCTCACAGCAGCCAATCACAGCAGTGGCCATTTACACTGAAGTCTCAGAGCAGCCAATCACAGCAGTGGGCGTTTACACTGAAGTCTCACAACAGCCAATCGCAGCAGTGGGCGTTTACACTGAAGTCTCACAGCAGTGGGAGTTTCCACTGAAGCCTCACAGCAGCCAATCACAGCAGTGGCCATTTACACTGAAGTCTCACAGCAGCCAATCACAGCAGTGGCCATTTACACTGAAGTCTCCCAGCAGCCAATCACAGCAGTGGGTGTTTACACTGAAGTCTCACAACAGCCAATCACAGTAGTGGCCATTTACACTGAAGTCTCACAACAGCCAATCGCAGCAGTGGGTGTTTACACTTAAGTCTCACAGCAGCCAATCACAGCAGTGGGCGTTTACACTTAAGTCTCACAGCAGCCAATCACAGCAGTGGGCGTTTACACTTAAGTCTCACAGCAGCCAATCACAGCAGTGGGCGTTTACACTTAAGTCTCACAGCAGCCAATCACAGCAGTGGCGTTTACACTGAAGTCTCACAGCAGCCAATCACAGCAGTGGGTGTTTACACTGAAGTCTCACAACAGCCAATCACAGTAGTGGCCATTTACACTGAAGTCTCACAGCAGCCAATCACAGCAGTGGGTGTTTACACTTAAGTCTCACAGCAGCCAATCACAGCAGTGGGCGTTTACACTTAAGTCTCACAGCAGCCAATCACAGCAGTGGGCGTTTACACTTAAGTCTCACAGCAGCCAATCACAGCAGTGGGCGTTTACACTGAAGTCTCACAGCAGCCAATCACAGAGAGTGGGTGTTTACACTGAAGTCTCACAGCAGCCAATCACAGCAGTGGGTGTTTACACTGATGTCTCACAACAGCCAATCACAGCAGTGGGCGTTTCCACTGAAGCCTCACAGCAGCCAATCACAGCAGTGGCCGTTTACACTGAAGTCTCACAACAGCCAATCACAGCAGTGGCCATTTACACTGAAGTCTCACAGCAGCCAATCACAGCAGTGGGTGTTTACACTGAAGTCTCACAGCAGCCAATTACAGCAGTGGGCTTTTACACTTAAGTCTCACAGCAGCCAATCACAGCAGTGGGCGTTTCCACTGAAGCCTCACAGCAGCCAATCACAGCAGTGGGCGTTTACACTGAAGTCTCACAACCGCCAATCACAGCAGTGGGCGTTTACACTGAAGTCTCACAGCAGCCAATCACAGCAGTGGGTGTTTACACTGAAGTCTTACAGCAGCCAATCACAGCAGTGGGCGTTTACACTGAAGTCTCACAGCAGCCAATCACAGAAGTGGGCGTTTACACTGAAGTCTCACAGCAGACACGCCCCTTCAAACAGAGCGTTCAAATCAGAGGTGAAAACCAGGGTAGAAAAATGCCTTTTATTTCTAGATTTTGGCAATTTTTGATGTAAAAATCAAACTAACATTGTAAGTGTACCCCAGGAAACATTATAAAACAATGCGGTTCATTACCACTTTATAGGGCGAGACACCACAGGTGAATAGGGTACGTTTTTAACTAATAGATATCACCATACTTCCCTCAGTATATAAAGACATTACTAATTGTATTACAAGTTTGCAAAAATGTTATGTTCGGTCCGACGCCCTAAGCCCATTGACATGTTATTGAAGCATCAGTGCATGAAAATACTATGGTTTTGCTTGTAGTGTATTGCTTTAAACAAATCCGAGATTATTAGTTCTGGTTTGTTCATATAGGCTTGCTTAACCCCAGGTATGAGTCAGACCTGAACTCTTCCCGCTCCTTGTTTTGCAGAGATTCAGTCATGCAGAAAAGAACTCAACGAGGGGAAGTATGGAAGGAATTCCCTCGACTCGGCACAAATCTGCCCCTCTAAAGCCCTGCTGTGCAGTTTGGCCTACTTCAGGCTGTGTGGACAGAGCAGGTCCAGAATGCTGAAACCCCTGTTATTCTAGATGTTTACTGGCGCGCTGGGAAGAGCACAGAGGCCCGGACATACCCGGAATATCTATCCTCTCCAAGCGCTCTGTGTTTAAACACAGAGATTAAGGAAAGCAGGGCAGTAACAACACACTGATTAAGTGCTCAAAGACATTTTAGTGTCAGAACGTCACGCATCGGTCCCTGTTTACTGGTTGTTCTGCTTAACAGCTCTGTGTGTTCATATATCTAATACCACAAAACAAGAGCCCTTTCAGCGTGAGGGAATTCCTTCAGCGCTTGACCCAGAAGATTATGTATAACGAATGGTCATTCGCAATTTTTTTTTTTTTTCCAGACTTTTTAAATCTGGTCACAAATTCACATAAAAATAATTAAAATCAAAAAAATATTTTCTAAAATAGTCATTCACAAACATGAAACAATGTAACAGCAATGACACATTGTGAACAAAATACCAAAATAAAAATCCAAATGTAAATTTTTTTTAAACGAAAATCAATAACTTCAATCATCATGCACTCTCAGAAAAAAAGGTACAGTGGAGGTACAATTTTGTTCCTTGGGGAGCAAAACGTATAAAAATTGGTCCTTAGGATACGATTATTCCATTGTTTTCCTCTACTTAGAGCAGGGGTAGGTGAGTTCGGTCCTAGTGAGTCGCTGTCCTACAGAGTTTGGCTCCAACCCTGAAATACGTCTATAGAAGCTCTTATTGAGAATTAACGAAGGTTTAGATGTTGATGACTTTATTGAAAATGTTTGGTCGCCATTATGGCGATCAGTGTTTCTGTAGTTGGGCAGTTTGACTTTTGGCTTTTATGTGAGTTTGTGGTTTTTGTTACAGTTTTAATCAAACACATAACCTGTTAAAATAAAAAAAGGAAAAGGGAAAAAAGTTTAAACACACAGATATCAAGAATCAGCATATGAATCTCAACAATGATGACATACTTAATGCTGCAATGCATGCTGAGAGCCATGAGTTTTATACTGCGGTGGCTTAGTAAGGTTGGAGCTAAACTCTGCAGGACATCACTCTCTAGGACCGAACTTACCTACCCTGTCTTAGAGGTACAAAAATGTACCCTCAAGGGTACCACCCCAGTGATGGCCACTTGTACCTTAAAAGGTACAATTGTGCACTCTTTTTTTTTTTTTGAGAGTGTGGCTGCGTCCGGAATCGCATACTCTCTTGAGTAGGTACTCACAACCGCTACAAAAAGTATGTTCTTCTATATATAGTATGAATGTAATCTGTACTACATTCGCCATGTTGTCATTATCACATGACCTACCAGTTACGTCACTTCACTGCCATTCACAAATCCTCTCCCGTGGCCTCATGGGAAAAACAGTATGTGACAAAAGAAGTATGTCCGAATTCAAAAATAGTAGGTCACATGATAATGACAACCATGGCGAATGTAGTACAGATTACATTCATACTATATAGAACATACTTTTTTAGAGGTTGTGAAGTAATTACTTATTCAAAATAAGTACCTACTCAAGAGAGTATGTGATTTCAGACACACACGTGTAGATTTGAACTGACTCTACTTAGTCTGAACTTTGATCTTGGAAGTACTTTTGCACAAATTTTTTAATTTTAAAATATAGGTTTTTAACAGTTATATCAGCAATGACACAGTGACACTAGGTTTTTCATATAAATAATAATTTAATTTATAAAATGATGCCTTTTAAATGGAGTTTCTCTGAAATCTTTTTCACGACTAAAAGTTCAAGTGACATGTTTGTCACCATATTTTGAGAAAAACCCAAAGTGCCATGAAGATTAGGCAAATAAGTCCAGTAATGCAGGACTGCGCACAAATTTCCAGTTCCCGGTGGATTTCGTCCTCCGCATATAAGTTTAATAAAGCCTGAACCTTTCTGTCTGTCTGTCCATCGGTCGGGTCGGCACTCCATTGTTGATTCAAAGAGCAAACAACTCTAACTGCACACTCCACAACACACTCCACAGGAACTTTCCCCAGGAACTAGGGAATTTGGGGTGGTACTCGGTATGTTTCGACCGCAGGAACCGGGGTCTAAATGATGTTCCAGGTAAATATTTCCACCTCAAAATGGCCCTGCTTGCGAGGTAGTACTTTTTCAAAGTTCAGGAACTTTGGGGGGTGGGACTTTGGTGCTGAACATGCTGATTGGTTGAGTTCACACAGCATTTTATTTCAACCTAAAAGTCTGTTGCGGTACAGTAAGAGTTGTTTGCTATTTGAATCAACAATGAAGTTTAAAAAATACGACCAATGGACCAACAACGAGGTTCAGGCTGTATTAAATGTATTTGTGGAAGATGAAATCCAGTGGGCTCTGGAAAGTCGCATTCAGTCCTATGTCACCAGACTAATCTTCACGGTACTTTAGACCTCGATGGAAAGACCCAAAGTACCATGAAGATTAGGCAAATTAGTCCAGTGATGTAGGACTGCGATTCAGATTAGGAATTTCCAGTTCCCACATATAAGCTTAATAAAGCCTGAACCTCATCGTTGGTCCATCGTCGTATTTTTTAAACTTCACTGTTGATTCGAAGAGCAAACAACTCTTACACACACCAAAACAGACTTTTAAAAATGGTGGTTGAAATATAATTCTGTGAG
Source organism: Romanogobio albipinnatus (assembly GCA_023566225.1). NCBI lineage: Eukaryota > Metazoa > Chordata > Actinopteri > Cypriniformes > Gobionidae > Romanogobio > Romanogobio albipinnatus. The sequence continues at coordinate 31,242,012 of CM042262.1, read as the reverse complement.
GAGTCAACCCCTCAAAATGATGCGTAAACTCAACCAATCAGCATGTTTAGCGCCCAAGTCCCACCCCCGAAAGTTCCTGAACTTTGAAAAAGTGCTACCTCGCGAACAGGGCCATTCTGAGGGGGACATTTTTATCCGGAACGTCATTTAGACCCTGGTCCCTGCAGTCAAAACACACCGAGTACCTCCCCAAAGCCCCTAGTTCCTGGGGAAAGGCGGTTGAAAGGCGGCTTTACGTTTAAGCTCTTAACAGACTCTTTCATAGTTATAATTCAGTGCACAAATGATCAAAAACCAGGACAGGCAGCATAAAAAAAGATTATGCTTTCTAAGAGAGTCATCAGGCAGACGTTTCTAAGAATTACAGACACAATAAAAAGCCTTATATTAAATTCACGAGTTTGTGTGCCCATATAATCTTAGTGAAAGTGGTAAACAGATTTGGCTTGCTCTCTGCTAGAGGGGCTTGGAGAGGATATTATACCCGAGCTCCGATTACTCCCTTATAACAGGCAAAATTGTACAAAAAGGAGGAGCAGGGGAGGAGGAGGGATGCTGCAAGAACTAACAACGGGAAGAGGTAAGCTGCTGGTTTTATACCTTGATATTTATTGGAAGATTAGATGGGCGTACTCCTCCCAAAATTACGTTTAGTAATTTCACTTATGGTTACACTGATCCAGCCGATAGGCATAAACTAGCCTGGACCAGCACGAACACTCATGCCTAGTCTAAGCTGGTATTTCCTATAGGGGAGTGAGCCTCAAGTTGACGAAAGACTAAATATAATGCGACTGGCCGTTGTTTAAGACAGGAACAGTGTGTATTCATAATTATTCACGTTTTCATCGCTCAAGCTGCTGTACTGGTCACGTCCGAACTTCCTACCGGGAGTCATTTCAATAAACAACACACTAAAACAGACATTACCGGTCAGCATGGTTCATTTCCAGCCTGGAGACCTTTGAAGTTAAACACACACACACACACACACTCACCCAACTCACACACACTATCACCAGTTTTAAATTTAGTTTAGGAGGAAACCAAAATAGATTAATAAACAAGAAGAGCAGTCACCGTGGGAATGCAACCAGCGGAAACATAAGCAGAATTATGGGAAACAGAACTTTCTTTTCTCTCTCTGGGCTTCTGGGTCCAGAGAAATGGCTGTCACTGTTCTGAGGTCCCCCACCCTGATCCAGCTCAGTGTGTGTGTGTTTGTTCAGACCCATACATTGTTTCTCCACTTCCTCAGTTGTTCTTTTACTGCACTTCTGATGCTTTTGGTGGAAGTGAGTCTCTGCTGACGGCCCAGGCTGGTGCGTTGAACCGATTCCCACGACCTGCTGCCCTTCCTACTCACACACTCACACAGTTTGCTAAAAGATTGTCCGATTTTCTTTTTCCGAGCATGGACTGCAAAAATAGACTCAGATGGGAACAGTGAAAAGCCAGCGATCTCAGGACTTGGGAAACGAAGGATGCAATACTCTAATAAGCATAAAATATACATGACAGAAATGTATGTGTGTGTATACATATATATATATAGGGCTTAACATTAACTTTTTTGCTCATCAGCCACTGTGGCTAGTGGTTTTCCAACGTTACTAGCCACTCTTTATTTTCACTGGCCACAACTTTGACACCGATACCATGGGGAAAAACAGCATTTAGATATTTTAATATTATCTCATAATTTGGCAGCAGGTTTATTAGGCTGCAGTCACTTTAAGACCTGACACACGGATCCATTACACTGTTACACATTTGTTTTACAAACTGTTTACATTCACTTAAAACATAACCGACTGTGTTTACGTGAATACTCACCAAGACCGGCATTTTGACATTATGTTGTGTGTATTTGACAGTTTAAGCACAATAAGCAATGGAAAAAAACTCAATTTAGTGTTGAGAGGCGGCTTTATGTTTGCGTACTTTGGGTGTGAGGACATAATCTGCAGGAATTAGTAAAATTATGCACAATACACGCAATCCCACACCGAAATTCAAGCCCTGTAACACCAACAATATTCATACGGCGCAAATGAAATGAGTGAGTGAGAGGAGGCGGGTTTGTGTGTCACTCGCTGTCGGAGAGATGAGAGAGAGAGAGAGAAAGAGTTGTGGTGTTGTGTGTCTATGCTGTGGAAAATTAGTGATTTCAGTAGTATCGCTATGTATCAAAAAATATATATTTTTGACAACACTATTGCACTTAGTTTATTATTTCGGATGCCTTTTTAAAAAACTACAACTGAAAAATGTATACATTACATATAAAATTCAACCAGTCAAAGGTTGCGTTAACTGCGTTACACGCTACCACTGCTGAAATATACACGCATTTTATAGGTTTTTGGGTGTATTATAAAGCCTTTTACATCCATTTGAATGTATTAAGAATGTCTCACAGAAAGTGCACCGCCTCTGACCTCAGCAGTGAAGTGGAGTTCTGACCCAGTCTCTGTGAGACGGGCTGCTAAGCAATGGTGAAATGCCCCATTCCAGCTGAATGAACCTTCACCAGTGATACTGAGGTCGGGCTGTTCCTCATGCGTGTTCACCTGGGTATATTCTGTCCTGACATAGATAGAGGTGTATCAGTTGCTAACCCATGCTGACATGCACACTTCAATAAAAGACATTCTGTTCACTTACAACCCTGATGGATGTTAGGGAGGCTGGGGTGTGTCAGGCATTGAGCAGAGGTTCCTGAAGTGAGTGTGTACAGTGTGTGTCAGGGGTTTTGTGGCGTACGGCATTAAGCTGATTGGCACTAATACTTTATGTTCTGGCTCTGAGTTTCCGTTGCGACGTTCCATGCAGGACAGCTGATTAAACACACTTGTGTGCCATTTGATTAAACTCCAAGAACACAGCACGCAATTCCACTCACTGTCCATACCTCATAGAAGGGTTTAGGTTATTAAAATCAGATTTAGATCACATGTTAAGGTTTCATATTGACTTTGTAGACACTAGATTTTGCATTCCATCCATAACAGATGTCATTTAAATACAGAAGTCTTAAAGCTACAATTACACAAACCTAATAAAATGCAGAGAAAAATGAATCCAAGATGGCGGACGTGGAGAAATTAAAAAAAAAAGTATATATTCATTCAATATGTAAAAGCATCATTAAAAATAGATAGATAGATAGATAGATAGATAGATAGATAGATAGATAGATAGATAGATAGATAGATAGATAGATAGATAGATAGATAGATAGACAGACATACACTCACCTAAAGGATTATTAGGAACACCATACTAATACTGTGTTTGACCCCCTTTCGCCTTCAGAACTGCCTTAATTCTACGTGGCATTGATTCAACAAGGTGCTGAAAGCATTCTTTAGAAATGTTGGCCCATATTGATAGGATAGCATCTTGCAGTTGATGGAGATTTGTGGGATGCACATCCAGGGAACGAAGCTCCCGTTCCACCACATCCCAAAGATGTTCTATTGGGTTGAGATCTGGTGACTGTGGGGGCCATTTTAGTACAGTGAACTCATTGTCATGTTCAAGAAACCAATTTGAAATGATTCCAGCTTTGTGACATGGTGCATTATCCTGCTGGAAGTAGCCATCAGAGGATGGGTACATGGTGGTCATAAAGGGATGGACATGGTCAGAAACAATGCTCAGGTAGGACATGGCATTTAAACGATGCCCAATTGGCTCTAAGAGGCCTAAAGTGTGCAAAGAAAACATCCCCCACACCATTACACCACCACCACCAGCCTGCACAGTGGTAACAAGGCATGATGGATCCATGTTCTCATTCTGTTTACGCCAAATTCTGACTCTACCATCTGAATGTCCAACAGAAATCGAGACTCATCAGACCAGGCAACATTTTTCCAGTCTTCAACTGTCCAATTTTGGTGAGCTGGTGCAAATTGTAGCCTCTTTTTCCTATTTGTAGTGGAGATGAGTGGTACCCGGTGGGGTCTTCTGCTGTTGTAGCCAATCCGCCTCAAGGTTGTGCGTGTTGTGGCTTCACAAATGCTTTGCTGCATACCTCGGTTGTAACGAGTCAAAGTTGCTCTTCTATCAGCTTGAATCAGTCGGCCCATTCTCCTCTGACCTCTAGCATCAACAAGGCATTTTCGCCCACAGGACTGCCGCATACTGGATGTGTTTCCCTTTTCACACCATTCTTTGTAAACCCTAGAAATGGTTGTGCGTGAAAATCCCAGTAACCGAGCAGATTGTGAAATATTCAGACCGGCCCGTCTGGCACCAACAACCATGCCACGCTCAAAATTGCTTAAATCACCTTTCTTTCCCATTCTGACATTCAGTTTGGAGTTCAGGAGATTGTCTTGACCAGGACCACACCCCTAAATGCCTTGAAGCAACTGCCATGTGATTGGTTGATTAGATAATTGCATTAATGAGAAATTGAACAGACAGACAGACAGAGATAGATAGATAGATAGATAGATAGACAGACAGACAGACAGACAGACAGACAGACAGACAGAGACAGAAAGACGGAGATAGATAGATAGATAGATAGATAGATAGATAGATAGATAGATAGATAGATAGATAGATAGATAGATAGATAGATAGATAGATAGATAGATAGATAGATAGATAGATAGATAGATAGATAGATATGATGTTCTCACTGGTTGCTAGGGCTTTCCAAGTGGTTGCTAGGGCGTTGCTATAGGGTGTTCCGGGTAGTTGGTATAGAACTGTGTTGTTGGTTGTTCTATGTGGTTGCTAGGGCATTACTAGATAATACTGAGTGGTTGCTAGGATGTTCCAGGTGCTTACTAGGATAGGTAGTTTCTAGGGCATTACTAGGGAATTATGTGTGGTTGCTAAGGTGTTGCTAGGATGTTCTATGTGGTTTCCTGGGCATAATTAGGGAATTCTGATCTACTTACCTGCAGAGTTCAGATCCAACCCTGATCCATCCAACACACCTGTCTGTAATTATCAAGTGCTCCTGAAGATCTTAATTAGCTGCTTCAGTTGTGTTTGATCAGGGTTGGAGCTGAACTTTGAAGGCAGATCTCCAGGAACAGGATTTGGATTGGTAGGGTGTGTTGCGTGGTTTCTAGAACATTTCAATCTTCCAGACATGTCAAGCATTTTTTAATCAAATACCACTAAACAAGGTATGAATGAAGCAGAGACAGAAGCAATTTACAGAAGCTGCCTGCCTTGACAGAGAGAATCTCTCCCGTTCGGCTCTGAGATGATTACCTGTCAAAGTAAACAAACATTTCCTGGATGTACAAGAATGCCAAAGAGGAAAAGATACAATGAAGCTTTTAATAGATCAGCAGGCTGATGCTGTCCGTGGAATAAAACACTCTCTGTTCTCACTGGACCATCTGAAGGACTGTGTGTCCTGCATGCATTTGGTGAACTCCAAACTGAATGTCAGAATGGGAAAGAAAGGTGATTTAAGAAATTTTGAGCGTGGCATGTTTGTTGGTGCCAGACGGGCCGGTCTGAGTATTTCACAATCTGCTCAGTTACTGGGATTTTCACGCACAACCATTTCTAGGGTTTACAAAGAATGGTGTGAAAAGGGAAAAACATCCAGTATGTGGCAGTCCTGTGGGCGAAAATGCCTTGTTGATGCTAGAGGTCAGAGGAGAATGGGCCGACTGATTCAAGCTGATAGAATAACTACTCGTTACAACCGAGGTATGCAGCAAAGCATTTGTGAAGCCACAACACGCACAACCTTGAGGCGGATGGGCTACGCTGTTTACACCTGGTGTTAAGATCCGTTTTGGTCGATGGGATCACAAGTGGACGACGCTAAATACAGGTGTAAACGGGGTCTAAAACGTTTTGAGCTTGTCCACTTTTGACCACTTCCAGAGGTAGTCGAAAACGCATTCGACCGGATTGCTTTCGTAGTGTAAACGTTCATGTGATCGAATGTGTTCAAACAAACATTATGGGATGTGGGCTAGCCAGACAGGATTTAAACTTTGTCGGCTGGAGACCCAAGTCTGGTTTGAAGAGGAAAAACATCCCAAGCTAGGTTGCTAGGGCTTTCAGAGTGGTTGCTAGGGCGTTGCTATAGGGTGTTCCGTGTAGTTGGTATGGAACTGTGTTGTTGGTTGTTCTATGTGGTTGCTAGGGCATTACTAGATAATACTGAGTGGTTGCTACTTGCTAGGATGTTCCAGGTGCTTACTAGGATAGGTAGTTTCTAGGGAATTACTAGGGAAGTCTGGGTGGTTGCTAGGATGTTCTATGTGGTTTCCTGGGCATTATTAGGGAAATCTGATCTACCTACCTGCAGAGTTCAGATGCAACCCTGATCCAACACACCATAGACCCTCCCCACGAAGAAATCAGGACAGAAGGGGCAGAAAGTGGACAAAAGAGACTGGAATGTGTCTCCCTCGTCTAATTGTGTGATCCAATCAACCAAAACGCATCTTAATACCATGTGTAAACAGGGCCTAAAGGCCTTTGCACACTGAGTCCGAAATTTTTGCATGCGTTTTTTCGTTTTTTGCACACTGAGTCCGATGCGTATTAATGAATGCGTTACAAAAAAAACCCGCAAAACAATACAAAATGCCGTCTTCAAGTAGTGAGGATGATTTTTTGTCCTCTCTCTTCTTAAATAGAGAAAAAGAAAGAAGAAATAATGGTTCCATCATCCACTCCTGCGATCACGTAGAGAGGAAGGAGAGTTCCACCTCCTTATCAAGGAGCTGCGTGATTATCCAGACCGATTCAAAGTTTACTTTAGAATGTCAGTGACTCAGTTTGATGCTTTGCTAGCGATACTGGAGCCACATATAAAAAAAAAGACCACCAATATCCGTGAATCAATTGATCCTACGGATCCGCGTGCACACACACACACACACACGGTTTACAGGGACTTGGTGTGCTATAATTATAGCTGTGATATAATAATATTAGTAGTATTTTTGATACAATAATATTTGTAGGCTATATATAATTGTAGGTATCTGAGCACTGGCGATTCATTCACCACCATTGCCAGCAGTTTAGGTTGGGCATCAGATTCAGCACTGTAGATGGGAAAAACGGATGCGAAAAACGCAGAAAATCGAACCTGTTCCGAATTTTTTTGTGACGGACGAAAGTTTCGGAGGCAGTGTGCAAACGTGACTGACATAACGTGTGGTCGACTTTATTTTTTGACGTGCGAAAATTTTGCATTGCGAATATCGGACTCAGTGTGCAAAAGGCCTTAAGAAATCATGCCAAAGGGGACTTATAATCTATCATCTTTATGATTTACAGCTCTAATAAACTGCATAATCATTGTTTGATAGTTATTGTTGTTATTCTTCTATCAGCTGTAGGCAGTGTGAATCATTATAGAGAGGGGTGACCACATTTTGATTGCCGAAAACCAGGACACTCGGCCCGGCAATGAGATACTCAAATGATACTCAAAGTTTACTCAAAGATTCCATATTAATTTCAATACTTTTAAAGTATGCCCCCTCTGTATGGATAGAAAATTGTTATATTAGGGCCAGGACAGGACTTGAAAACAGGACATGTCCGAGGAAAACAGGACGTTTGGTCACCCTATAGAGCATCATTATGGAAAAGTAAATATGCTTTTGTTGTTTGTTTAGTCCTGGAGGTTTCAGAAAGCTCTCAGTTGGAGAGAAACCACACAGAGGGGTGTGTGACAGGAACTGTGGCGTGATCTGAGCTGATATATGTCTTCAAGTCTTCAAACTTGTTTGTTTTTACAAATCTGGTGGTTGCTAACACCACACTTAGCCCACAATACACTGTAACCACCAAACACATGATGGATGTTATCATGCCAACAAGGACAAATGAACGATGAAATCCAATACGGAACCATTAAGACTAAAAAGTTGCCTATATAATTTCTGTGGTTTTCTGTTCTCATTATGAGATTCCACATGAAGAAAGCTAACAACCCAGCTTGATTAAGTTCCCCTTCTGGTTCTCAACTGGGCGGTTGCAGTCTCCACATAAATCTCTTCTGATAGCATGGAAGCAATGCTAAATTCAAACGCAACTAACTATATTATTATGAATAGTTGGGATAGGCTGTGGCAAAACCAATTGAACACCCAAGTCCAATGCTATTTAAACCACTCATTCTGATTTCTAACCCAGTTGCGATTCCATTCCTGCTGAAAATTCAAACTCAGTGCCTTGCAGAGTTAAGATATTGATTGTGTTGTGGTTTCTCTCTGGACTGGGGGTCATACCTCACTGAGGGCTGAGGCTGATCTTCACCCACCGCTGTGTAATGATCACATTGCCTGGTGTCCGGTTCCTGATCCTTTAATCTTTTGGCCCAGGGTTGTTTCCATTACCAGCACTTACATAACATAAGTCCTGTCTCAAAAGTCCTGTAGAGGTCTTAAAAAATAAATAAAAAAGGGAAAGCGTAAGAGTATTTTAAGATGATGTCTTTAGTTTACACATTTCAAGCATTAGTTTATAAGATTTGACATGATAATTGAGAATGGGATGGCTTTTCTGTTGATTTTAAGCATTTTTATTGTTCAATTTACATCAATTACACGTAAATTAGGTGATTCAGAAACTGTAGGAATGTTCAAAGCTGAAAACTTCATTTCCCAGAAACCCTCAGCGTCGTCAAATTCCAACATTATGCTCCCGAAATTCCCTTAAATACCATTATATAACTATATATATTTATGAAGAACATATAAAACAATCAATATACTGACCTCATCGATATTTAAAAGCAGAATAATATTAGTGGATTCACTGTCACTTCCCTGTTCTGCGTCGGTCTCCCATGATTCTCCACGCTGAACGTTCATGAATATTAATGAGGCGGTTGACAATCGCACTCGGCGTACGATTGGCAGACATTACGTAGGCTCATTAATATTCAGGAGGAGCTCCTCAACGTCAACGCGCAGTCAGTGCTCGGTGTCAAAGCACGGCGCGAGTACAGCTGAACGCTTCGGAGAGAATTATTACATATATGGTGCATTTCTCCGTGGACTTTGTGCACAACAGTCACTCTTTGAGTTATCAGAGTAAAGCAGCCTACGAGGAAAAAAACATGTGCAACACAGAGGAGAGGTGAGATGATATACGATATATTTTTTTTACAGTCATGCAACATTTTAATCTCGTGCACATATTGCCAAAGTTTTTGATCGTTTTGCATATGTGTTTAGTCTTTTAACATGCCATTACGATATGCATATATACTTTTAATCCATTTAAATAATAATTTGTATGTAAACGGTTTATAATAATACATTTTGTTAATATATGTATGTATGTATGTATGTATGTATGTATGTATGTATGTATGTATGTATGTGTGTGTGTGTGTGTATGTATACATAAATACATATGTATACATTTCAAATATATAAAATATTTAAATATAATGAAACATTCTATAATTTTTCCAATACATATTTAAATATTCAATAATATGATAAAATACAAATGATTTTGATATAGAGATGTGATGTATGTAAATTATGAATGGTCAGGATCTAATATGATGTACTGAAGGATCAGACTCACAGACAGTTATCAAAGCGGATTTAATGTCGAGCAGACAGATGAGTGTGAGAGACACACTGCTATAAATATTTCATCCATAACCCCATCAACTCAATTAGGATTCATGAGCTTGTAACAGGACTGTCAATGCCAACCAAATCGCACCATCCCAAAGATAATTAGTTTTTCCTAGACAATCTAATTTCCTACTCTTGCGATTTCCTAATCGGGATTGAGGAAGGAAACCCCTGCACAGATCACTTGCAAGGATCCTGTTATGAAACTGTTTTCATTGAAATGTTTGTTTTCAAGATTACAGCAGCTTATGAACCAAATTTAACCTGAGATTTAAGGTACTCTTGAGTGAGGAAAATAGGGACAAAACATTACATAAGCGATAGTTCCTAGAAAGCTCTGTTGTTTAGCTGCAACATCTTTGCATTGGCCCTGTTTATAGACCTCTACGTACAATTCAAACTTGTTAAAATCAGTGCACTTTTCCATGAATGTTTCCTCACAGGTCACAGAATGACATCCCAAATCCATCCGCAGTCTCACATTTCATGTGACGTCCTGTTTCTCAACCTCACGTTTTGTTTGTGTTGGTTGTTTTACATGGACTCCACTCAGACCATCAACGTTAAAAAGAGAAACGCTTTACAGAAGAATGTGGCAGCGCTAAGCCTCTGACAAAATAGAAACATGTCAGACTTGTTGTCAAAGAAGGTCACATGCTTGCTGAGGCTTTGTAATCTGATATGTGAAAAACACAAACCTGCCATATCTTTCCTGGCCAGGGATTGGTCCAAAACACGTTAACTGTGTGTTGAAGGTCGGACGTCACCTTTCGCGCCCCTCTGTATAGCCAAATGATAACCTTTTCCTGGAAGACTCGCAGTATCCTGTTTTGGTTTTGACTGTTTCCTGGTCGTTCTCCAAACACTCAGCGGAGCCAGTAATTACTGCACTAAAGATTAACCTGAATCCCAGTCTTTAAACAGATCCGGACTATCACCCTGTGCTGGTCCTGGAGGTCAGGAATGATCTTCAGTGATAATGCCAGCAGCCAGTTGTTTTCTTAGGAAAGCTTATGTGAACTACTTTCACAGTAACAAAAAGAGGATCTTTGGGTTGTTTTGGGAATAGGTTCTGCTTTTGGACTTCATGAATCCAACATTATCTTTAAAGCCACAATATGTAATTTTTCACCGCTAGAGGTCGCATATTCAAAACAAAGGCGTAGCTTGACGACGCCTTGATTTCACTGAGTTTTTATTAATGCGGCAGACGAGCACTTGCACTTCTTCTGGTCATGTGTATGTGGGGTAACGCAGCACTGTTTTATCATATGAGATACATTTAAGACATATTAGACACTTGTTCACACTGCAGTGAGCTAGATCGATATTAGGCATGGTAAAACATGGTAATCGGGGTAAATCAAGAAAACAAGATTTAAACAATAAGATTAAACGTGTTGAGCTATAACAATGATTAGTTTGCTGTCGATGAATGTATCCACACAGTTGCTCACCTGTCTAATAAAACCAAGCGGCAACCTCCCACAGTTTCTCTTGAACCCAATACGGAAGTGACTTAAACTGCAATTCATCGACTGGCCGCTAGGCTCCAGAAGGAGCAGAATCTCATTGAGCTCCATGTTAAAATGCCCAACTTTACAGCAGAATAAAACATGTTTACAGCCTGGTACAAATTGTGGTTTTGGTCTATACGGCTAATTTTGCCCTTCATGACGACTGTGAGGGGGTGAATTTTTTTATAACTCATTCGTTTACATTATATAAAGTCTTAAATTTCTGCATAATTAAGGGTGTGGCCACTTCGAGTGACAGGTGGATAGCCATTTATCTGCTGTCTGTTAGTCTTCGCGTCACTTGAGCTCCGCCCACATCCCACCTTTTTGCCCATTTTCTGTTATCTGGGAGTGACGCGCTGACAAGATGGCGATGGCCAGCTCGTCCCTACTTTATGCTTCAGAATCCTATGGGTGACGTCACGGACACTACGTTCATATTATTTTACAGTCTATGAATAAAACACATCATATATTAAAGTGTCTTCGGTGTTTCCATGGTTTCTACAAAATAAAACCGGAAATCGACGGTAACACGGGTATGATATCATTGATAGGCAACGCACGGACACTGTCTGTGTCCTGGTTAAAATAGCTTATTTCTCTGGATTTAAACATTTTTGGAAACATTTGGGATAATGTAAGCACACAACAAAATATATTACACTGTTCTAGTGGTTTTCGGATATTTTAATCCAAAAATCTTACATATTGTGCCTTTAATGTACTATTGTTCATAACTGGGATTTAAAAAACCTACAGACAGGAATGATACCTTAAGTTGGCATGAAACGGAAGTTGCAATTGTGTTTTCTTCCCTATTGTGATGTTTATCCGAAAAAATGTAGGGCGGGACTTGATTTTGATTATTGGGAATGGATTGGATCATTGTGGTTTGCTATTGGTTGATCTCATGTGAGTGATAGGTTGCCCCGCCCTCGCCCCAGTAAACACGTCATCAGAGAAGAGATGTTGCTGCTAGAGGGAAGGAAACATATTTTAAATTAAGATTATGAGTGCACATGAATAAAAAAAAAGAGATGTGCACGGATAATATTCCATAAAAAGAAATAGTCAATTTTGATTTTGTGTCTTTTTGAGGAAAGTGTGCTATTACTTTTCCAAGCGAACAAACCTACAATGTTCCCCTGCCAAATGACAAAAAAGGGCAAAAATTCCCATCACCAGAATAGGAAGCATGACCTAGCAACGCCATAGCAGCCACTCAAAATATTCCTAGCAACTAAAAACCAAGAAGTCTAATGCAAAAACCCACAACTCCTGTGACGTGGATCGAGTTCTCTGTATGTTAAGTGAATCCAAGAAAGGAAAGTCCCACAGTTTCAGTTTTTTTTTGTGTTGTCCTAAATCTGTTTTGATCCAGAGCGTATAATCAGAGACTGTGGAGGGGAGGAAGGTGCTTGAATGTCAGAGGGTGAAAGTGTCGACTTTCAAAACAAGCTGACATTTCACTCGCAGATACCCAGCGCTCTACAGAGACCAGGAGAGGAACAAAACAAGAGCGTCTTGAAAACTAATAATATATTCATTATTTGTAGTCTGCAGCGCCACCAAAACAGAAAGTAACAGCATCATCTGTTTTCCTGTGGTCACCATGCAGATTATTGTCACCTGGGTTACATGTTCGGTTGCCAGGGCAAGGAAAGCACTACACCCTCCTTTCATTTGCCTGCTGGTAAATCTGGCTCATGAGACTTGAAAACAAAGCACCGAACAGCCATTTCATTTGTGCCAGCGTGCTTTTAACCGTGTCATGGATTGCTGTCAGCTGATAACAGCATACAATATCAATGTTCTGTTCCCAGATCAGCTTATTGCCAATACATGAGCTCATATTCCTCGGTCTAGCTTGTTGTAAACAGGGCTGTTTTGAAAATTGGGAATTTTCTAGAAGGCTTTCAATCATAGTGAGAGATTTTCGCTGACAGTGTGCGGCCTGGCTTCAGATCAGATCCAAAGATCTCCCAGTATATCATGGGTACATAAATGTCTGTTATTACCATCTCTAAAAGCCAGTGCTGTAACTCAAGCCCTCTGGGATGTCAAATGTTCTCACCCAAGCTGCTATTTACAGACTTGTTTTCACGTCATGTGCTTGTTTGTGATCTGTGTGAACTGCCTCCCTTCTGTCTAATGGAAAGTGAAACATCTGTCTCCAAGAACCAAAATTCATTTTACAATATTGTCATTTCAAGAATCATATTCATCGGCCTGGCCTATATATCGGTCTAACACTAATTCATAGATTTGATGAAATTGATTTGATAGATCAGACTAAACTAAATTATATATAGAACAAAATTTGTTTTACTCCATCTGACTGTCCTGAGTTCTGCCATAGGGGCAGATTTACAAAAAAATCTTGATTCCAAAAAAGCGCCGATGGGAGTGGAACATTTTCCATGTGACCTACTGACAACGTGCAAATTAAAGACCACAGATGCAACCGGATCATTTCCATAATCCATAATCATTTCCAACGCAATCTAGAGCCAAATCCAAGACAAATTTTAGACATGCTTTTTTTGGGCGGTATATAATGGCACAAACACCAGTAAATTGACAAACGCAAACCTTAGTAAATCATGTTGCGCGATGAATTTAAATACTCCCATCCCATAAATTTTGCATCTGAAAGGGAAACTCCTACAAATGCATATGGAATAAGGTCAGCCGAAAAATAACCCCGACCAATTTTTCACTGCGTGTGTTTAGTAAATCCTGACAGTAGTTTTTTAACGCCAAAAGGGGGTTAGCGTTGGCGCAAACTGTTAGTATATTTGTCCCATAGTCTGTAATCAAAGAACCGATCGCTAATGTGAAAACAGAGCTGCAGAAAACATTACAAGGTGACAGTGTCTGATAAGGCATAAGAACACGTATATAGAGAGAGAGCCAACATTTCAGTTAAGCAGACAGCCAGACTGGTTTTATGCTGTTGGCAGGATGGGTATGTCTGATATCAGCTGGCACCCTTAGGCCTGTGCCAAACAGCGTCATGATGCCAGAGACAAACAGAGCGATGGTAGTTTTTAGAAGCACATGCCAATTTGAGTTAAAAGTGCCAGAGGAAAACTGTGTTAATCTGACACAGTTATGACATGTTTTCTCTTTTGTATTCTGTCTTGTAGTTGTGCCGTGCTTGGCTCAAGGCAGCGGGCTCCAGGGCCTCTGTGGTGCTCCTGATGCCCCTCTCCCACTAACGAAGATCCCGGGTGGGCGAGGGACGGGCAGGGATCTCCCTCACAGCGTACTTCACAAGGTAAGAACGCTCACAGCCTGATTTGTTTAATTACACACTGATTGTGTGTACAAAGTAACTACAATGGGAGTTATTCTCTATATCAGTAAGCTCTGTTTCTGAACTCCCTGAAACTCCCTTGAGTTTTGTTCTCGGAATTTACGTCACAATAAATGATCAAATAATGTAAATAATTCCCAAGGCATACGCAAAAAAAGGGATTTTTTTCATTCGTTTACATTATATAAAGCCTTAAAGTTCTGCATAATTAAGGGCGTGGCCACTTTGAGTGACAGGTGGATAGCAGACCATTTATCTGTTGTCTGTTAGTCATCGCGTCACTTCAGCTCCGCCCACGTCCCGCCTTTTTGCCCATTTTCTGTTATTCAGGAGTGACGTGCGATGACGTGCTGCCAAGATAGCAACGGCCAGCTCGTCCCTACTTTGCGCTTCAAAACTGCTCATCAGAATCCTATGGGTGACGTCACGGACACTACGTCCATATTTTTTTACAGTCTATGGTTAAAACTCGTGGTTATGGTAAAGGGGCGTGACCATTTTTAAAGCACGCCCGAAACAGATGACCAATCACGGAACACTGGTCTAGCCGACCAATCAGAGCACATCGTGCATTTCAGAAGGCGTGGCTACATAGAGATTGGAATAACAGAGCGTTACTGACAGACTGGGAAGAAAGGTGCTGCAACAATGTCAAATATTGGAAAAATAATGTGTTTTTGAAAAATCAAGCACCTATTCTCGTAGACTCGGAAAGCAAGACATAAATAGACCCCTTTTGAAATTTTTAGACATACATTTAAAACTTGATTTTCGCATTCCTCGCCATAAATTAGTTAACGATGCCGCTATAATGGTAATGTATTTAATACATGCTAATGCAATTATACTGATGAAATTACATTAAACTCTAAATTGAAATAAGGATATCTCAAAAAACTGAATATCAGCAGATATATTAGTTTATCAATACTATACAGCACAGATAGCACACAAAATGGATTCATCTCGTTTTGATACTTTACTACCACGGTATGACCCGTAAGGCTAAAAACCCTGAACAGTAAATTATTACTTTAGTCAATAAGAGTCTAAACAATCCATTTCCAAAAAACACACACACACAACCAGCCCAAGGGAGGAGTCTATTGTGAAGAGATCGCTAGAGCTTGTTTTTTGTCACGTAGCTCTGTACCATATTTACAGCTAGTTTCCATCTGGTGCTCGGTAATCGAGCTCGGCATACACCTGACCATGTGTGTGAGACTATAGATGTCAGCGCTGTCTGTACAGACATGTGATCGCCTCAAAAGGTTAAGAGGTTTAGGATCACTCACACCTGTGAAGAGGTCTATTGTTCATGTGACTGCTGGCTGCTCTTGAGCTCATTTATGTCAATTGATTTGGTTTAAATGTTGTACTCTGGTAATCTTTAGACAAAAATCAATTGCAAATCGACAGGATTACAGAGGGTTCATTACCGAAATTAATCCCACATTGCTGGGTATTTCCAACTTAATGTGATACACATTGCACTACAGATGTCAGAAGGCAACGCAGTGTGATCGATCGATCATAATAGGAACGATTCGCCATTAAGAGAGTGAATATCTCTCTTGTATAGTTCATTTTGTTAGAACGCCTCATAGAATCTGGTTCTTTCAAGCAGTTTTCAAGAGTTTATGTTAAGAACAATAATAATATGCAATATTGTAAGAAAAGGAATTTGACAATTATTGTCTTATTTGGTTCTATTTTATTTATTTTTGGAAATTAAGAAGAAAAAAAGTTAACATTTAACCAAAACGTAATTAAGATCTCCATTAAGTCTCTTAAAGGGATAGTTCACCCAAAAATGTAATTTCTGTCATGAATTACTCACCAAAACCCGTAGGACTCCGGAACGCTAATTACGATATTTTTGATGAAATCTGAGAGCTTCTGTTCCTCCATTGACAGCTTCGCAACTACCACTTTGATGCTTCAAAAAGTTCATAAAGAGATCGTAAAACTAATCCATATGAATTTAGTGGTTTAGTCCAAATTTTCTGAAGAGACTCGTATCACTTTAAATGTAAATTTTTGGGTGAACTATCCCTTTTAAATGTTAATTTTTGGGTGAACTATCCCTTTAAAATGTTTATTTTTGGGTAAACTATCCCTTTAAAATGTTATTGGGTGAACGATCCCTTTAAAATTATCATTTTTGGGTGAACTATCCCTTTTAAATGTTCATTTTTGGGTGAACTATCCCTTTAAAATGTTTATTTTTGGGTAAACTATCCCTTTAAAATGTTATTGGGTGAACTATTCCTTTAAAATGATCATTTTTGGGTGAACTATCCCTTAAAATGATCATTTTGGGTGAACTATCCCTTTTAAATGTTCATTTTTGGGTGAACTATCCCTTTTAAATGTTATTGGGTGAACTATCCCTTTAAAATGTTCATTTTTGGGTGAACTATCCCTTTAAAATGTTCATCTTTGGGTGAACTATCCCTTTTAAATGTAAATTTTTGGGTGAACTATCCCTTTTAAATGTTATTGGGTGAACTATCCCTTTAAAATGATCATTTTTGGGTGAACAATCCCTTTTAAATGTTCAATTTTGGGTGAACTATCCCTTTAAATTTGTTCAATTTTGGGTGAACTATCCCTTTAAGTAATAAAGAACTTTATAGCTATAATATTTTATTTTGTTCTCCTATAAATAACATTCAGACCTCAAGCTTGTGTGTGAACAGTAAGTGCATGTGTGTCCTTCAGGACGAAAAGCTGACAGTGACTCAGGCGGGATCAGTAAGCGGAGCGCCCCCAGTCCTGCACTTCCAGTACCAGCTGAGCGAGCGACGACTCTCCAGCTGGGACACGGTTCTTTCAGACGATGCCCTCTTCCTGGAAATCCCCACTGGAGCTCTCCACAATGGCAGCAAAGAAGGGTACGTTGGGTTAATAATCTGTCATCGTACGGCTCTGTATTGAAGCTGACAGTGTATCCCTCCGTGTCTACATGATTCGGCTTTTACAGACATTTTTAGGTCACCGTAAAACAAACGGCTGGTTTAATTTTAGTCAAGAGGAGCATGAGTGTGATGTTTCATCACTGGTATGAGGTTGTGAAAGATGAAGCCGCTCTTGATGGAAGTTCTTCCAGTCATTTCTCATTTGGATGGGTCATGTGCTGTCTGTGAGGTCACTGCAGGCATTAGAACAGAGTGTTTTACCTTCAACGAGCAGGTGGTGGACTGTCAGAAAGCATTAAATATGTGTGTGTGTGTGTGTTCTGACTGAAGTTGCTATGTGGCTAGTACATCTGCATTATTACATAAGACACACATTATGTAAAAGGAGCAGTGCGTCACCATCTCTCTCTCTCTCTCTCTCTCTCTCTCTCTCTCTCTCTCTCTCTCTCTCATTACTCTGCAGTTTCACCAGGCTTCTGGAGTTTGCAGAGGAGCAGTTGAAAGTCAGCTATGTGTTCCTGTGGCTTCACAAAAACAGAGACGATCGATGTAAGATACATTTAAACACATATAATGATATAAATTCTGTCATCTTTGACTCGCCCTCATGTTGTATCAAACTAGTATGACTTACTTGCTTCTTTTTTTCCCCATAATGGAAACTGAGGCTACATCCACATTAACATTTGAAAACTTTATCTTTAAAAAAAAAAAAAAAAAATCTTTGTTTTGGCTTTTTGCAGTCCAGCAAAAACTGAGCTTTTTGAAGACGCTCACCCAAGATAATTGTTACTTTATGCAATCTTCAAATCACAAACCTGCAAAACATGAGAGCAATTGCGTTTTATACCACAGATGGAATGGCAATTTTGAGTGACCTTGACACACCAGTAAGTGGTAGGACAGTTTGCTAATAAAAGATCATGCTAGTAGCATGAGAATATTATGCGCTATCTCTCGGTTTTACACATGCAAGGGGATTGTTCGTGTGTTGGTAATATTTTTTGTATTATTGTAGGCCTACTATATTTTAGTTTGATGTTTTTTAATTAATATTTTGTTTTTTTAGGGGATTTTATGGTACTAAATTATATTTATGCAGTAGTTATAATCCATTTATTCACTTTTTGAGCATAGACCTGAAAATTTAATTTCCAATTTAAACTCATAAATCTTGAATTCTTTGGAGCACAGACTAAAGTTTGGTCTCTTTTTAAAGACAGCACTTGGCCGATCATTGCTGAAGTGAAAACAGTTTTAAAAAGTAAAAAACTTGAAAAAATTATTACATTTTACTTTTTTTGTGAAAATTCCACAAAAATTTAATTTTTATGTGAAATATATTTTCCAAAACACGTTTTACTCTAAAACTGTGAGAAAATTAAAGCCATAAATCTAAAGAAGTTCCAAATTTGAGGTTGATATCTCAAAAAATGAGCTTTCAGTAAGAATTTGTTTTGTGAGCAGTACCAAACGTTTCCAATTAATGAAATTTGTCCCCCATTAATTTGCAATGCGTCATTTTTGACTGTGAACAATACCAGTGTGACTGTTTTTTTTAATATAAGTTCAATTTAACCTTTTCGAATCATGTCCATTTTTTTGGTGTTCACACAGCAAGTGCAAAAACGTTTAACAAGTTTCGTACCATTCCGATGAGGTAAAAAATTATAAAAAAAAATAATAATAAATGAACCGTACTAGAGAGTTAAAGGGTTAGTTCACCCAAAAAGGAAAAATCTGTCATTAATTACGTACCCTCATGTCGTTGGACACCCGTAAAGACCTCTGTTCATCTTCCGAACACAAATTAAGATATTTTTGTTGAAATCCGATGGCTCAGAAAGGCCTATTTATTTTAAATTAAATTAAATTTGCACTCACAAGGCCCATAAAAGGTACTAAAGACGTCGTTACAAAGTCCATCTCACTACAGTGGTTCTACAATAATTTTATTAAGCCGCGAGAATATTTTTTGCACGCAAACAAAAAAAATCGAAATAACGACTTTATTCAACAAGTTCTTGTCTTCCGTCTAGGCCTTTGACGTGAACTCACAAAGCACCCACGACGCATGCGCGAGAATATGACTTTCATTTCATGGCTTTGATAGGGCACTTTTACGTGCACTTGTTCGTTTCTCACGGTTTGGACATCCATGAAAGCACCATTTTGAGCTCTACGCCAAGACCTAAAGCTCAATCAATGTAGAATTCAACAGCTTAGATACGCCGCGTCTTCCTCTGCTTGTAAACAAAGCTCCTCGCTTCCGGGTCATGTGTCAGAACGCCGGCTCTACTCTCGCGCATGCGTCGTGGTGCTTCGTGAGTTCACGTCGGAGGCCCAGAATAAAGTTGAATAAAGTCGCTATTTTGATTTTTTGTTTGCGCACAAAAACTATTCTCGTCGCTTCATAAAATTATTGTAGAACCACTGTAGTAAGATGGACTTTGTAACGACGTCTTTAGTACCTTTTATGGGTCTTGTGTGTGCAAAATACATGACTGCCAATGGAGGCCTTTGTGAGCCAGCGGATTTCAACAAAAAGATCTTAATTTGTGTTCCGAATATGAACAAAGGTCTTACGGGTGTCGAACGACATGAGGGTAAGTAATTAATGACAGAATTTTCATTTTTGGGTGAACTTTCCTTTTAAGCATGTTCAGATTTTTAAGTGTGGACAAGCAACTTTTGGAAAACACTAAAAAAGCTAGCGTGGAGGGAGTGTGTTTTGAAATTAAAATTAATGTGGACGTAGCCTGAGGTTGTTGGACTCCAAAAATATGACTTATGCACTGTTATTATGCTTTTTTTGTCATTTTTTGGGAGCTTGACAGCCCCATTATGATTGGTGTACAATCTGCAAAAGAAAGAAGGAAATACGGGTTTGCAATAACATTCTGAGTAAACGATGACTTTGATTTGGGTTATCAAATTTTTTTTTTAAACTGGATAATGAATCTGATACTTGCCATAATTCACTAAATGAGGAATGTCTTTGTCTCCACTTGTGCAGTGTCCATCATGAAGACCTTCCACTACATGGGGTTTGAAGTGGTGAAACCGGGACACCCACTGGTGCCAGCCCGGCCCGATCTTCTCTTTATGGTCTATTCCATAGACAGCAGTAGTTCTGATGAAGAGTGACCATCACACTCTCACTCGCTCTTAAAATGCCTCCACACCTCTTGCTCCCCCTCTCTGTGCCCGCTTTATACCTCTGCATCAAAGTGACTTTTAGGACAGGGGTAGGGGCGAAGCTGGGCCATCTAACACCCTGATTGGTTCAGTTACTGTTATTAACCCACCAATCAATTCTGATTGGTTGTTCCATCAGCAGGAGGTGGGTTGGTGCTAAAGCAGAAATCCAGCATATCCTCTCTGTTGACATCATATATCAAACTGTCTATACTGTCGTGTACTCTTATGTAACATTCAGAACAGGATACAGATCGCAAACACGGTAGTGATACTTTTTTTTTTTTTTACAGAAGGGAATGCATTTGTAATTGATTGTAAACAGTTTCCAGTGGCTGATGGTGGTGAAATCAGGAATTTATTTGTTTATTCCAGTTTTGACAGTCTTCTCTGCTCTGGTTTTACTCTTCTTTAGGATTTTCAGCTGTAGCTTTTCACTAGTTCACCGTACTCAGACGCAAGCTGAATAGCTCTCAGTAGCTAGGACTTCAACAGCACAATTGGATCTTAAAACACTCGTTAGGATTTATGCCGCGTTCCATTCAACTCAGAATTTCCTACTTAGAAAAGTGCAATATAACGCACTTGAAGTTGGACTTTCAGCTTGGAAAATTCTATGTAAATCTATGATTTCGGTCTATAACATCACAGCCAGCACCGGAGATGTGCACAGTTAATGCTAAACGTTCACTTTCACGCAAATAAAACGCATCGATAAGTCAAAGTTCCCACATTTTACTACCCATAACACCAAGAAACGTTGCTGTGACACGTGTAAAAACACTGATCACGCATCTGCAAAATGAAAGCTAGCATTGCATCTTATCACGTTTGTCAACGTCATGCAATAAATATTTTGGACGTCAAGGATATTGCGTACGAAAAATATCTCGCATTAAACATCGGATGGAACGCAGCATTCTACAGTGTGTCATTCCAGACCCCAACAATGCACTTGAGTGTAAGTTTAGGTTTAGTTTGGTTTGGTTTGCTTTTCACGAATTCTTTTGAGTAGAAGTTGTTCAATCAGGTCTGTTGCTTTTATTTCTTTGAAAACGAAGCCAGACCTGAAAACTTCTAGATGCATGAGCATGTTTGTGATGATAGTTTTAAGGTCCTCGTTTTGATTTAGGGAGATGGTCTTCTACACGAGTCTTACCGTAGTCCATCACACCTTTTGTCTTCACCATCCCAAACCAACAGGAAACATGAGCGTAAAACAACCCCACCCTCTGCCCCTCAGGGGCTTTAACACAAGCACTTTAGGAAAACACAAGCAATTCAACCCATGGCGCACTGCACATCCATTACAGAGAGATGTACTTTGAGCCGTCAAGATGTCTTGCAGTGTTTAGTGAACTTGACATACTTGCCAAAGATAATGGTCTCCATTTAAAGCGAAAGCCTCAAGTTTCGTTCAGATTAGACCGCAGCAGCACCTTCAGATAGCAGGCTCGGTCCCGGTGCAGTCAGGTAAAACATGCAAAAACATTCCCTGGAGCGGAAGCATCTGTTTCTTTGATTCGTGGTCATCTCTGTGGAAATTCAGTGCAATGAATTCAGTTCTGTATACTTCTCAGCAGGGTGGCCTTTAGGTTTTGCATGTGTAAATAGACCTTACCTTTCCTCATGGGCTGTGACAATAAGCTTTTAGAGAATGTTTTTTGTTCATCCACTTAAAATTTATTTTTATCTATATGATTTTATTTTGTCTATATTGATTGAAATTAGAGTAGATCAGATATCATTTAATGACAATCTACACTTGTATACCTTGAACTTTTTCCTTATGTCCAAATAAAATGTGACAAGACAAATTCATGACTTACCTGTAATTTTTTTCAATTGGACTTTTCTAGATGGATTCCTTGTGTGAACTGAAAGGAGAAATAAAATGGTTACACTTTAGTATGGGGAACACATATTCACTATTAACTATGACTTTTGCCTCAATAAACTCATATTACACCTTATTAATAGTTAGGTAGTTGTTAAATTTAGGTATTGGTAGGATTAAGGGATGTAGAATATGGTCATGCAAAATAAGGCATTAATATATGCTTAATAAGTACTAATGAACAGCCAATATCCTAGTAATGCATGCTAATAAGCAACTAGTTAGTAGCGAGAATTGAACCCTAATATAAAGTGTTGCCAATAAAATTAAGTTATGGATGTTGAATAATGCAGAAACGTGTACTTAACTAATATTAAACCCTCTTTCAGGTCTTCTATGAAAACTGGTTCTTGCCAGTTATTCACTGAAAAACCAACACATTATAAGAAATCTATTAAGTATATTTAAGTTGCTAATGATGATAGTACAATTTAGCAGTAGCCTACACATTTTGTACTGTTGATGAAAAATGGAGATGAAATTCAAATCAGTTATTTAGAATGTTTATAAGCTGACAGGCTTCTACAACAAAACTACATTTCCCATCATTCTTTGCGGCAACACAATAACGAAATGCATAAAATCAAATATGCATTGCTAAATATATCAGTCATTGTTAAATGTCCATGTTCATGAAGTAACTACATTCTATAAGCGGTAAAGACTGCGTTTACACTTGGCATTAACATGCAACCTGTATCTGGATATACTTCTAAAATTCATTATCAATATTACAGAGTTCACACTACAACTATAACAAGAACGGCACATAGAGTATATATTGTTGGAATCACTTTCAGAATGATAATTTTTTTGTTTTGCAGCTGATGAATGATAAAAACATTGACAGCCAATCAGAATCCATCCTGCTAACGATCTCGAGCATTTAAAGCGGCAGAGAAGCACCCGCTTAGAAGAAACAGAATGATTGCTAATATAGTTCTCTATATATTTATCGTTATTGGTGTGAACATGCCTTAAAGCTACACTGTGTGATATTTTCCCCCATCTAGCGGTGAAAGGGTATATGACCATCCAGTAAATATTAGTTTCTGTTCCTCCCAATTCCGATTTCCTTTTAACTCCTACGGTGGCCGATTTAGTCCAAGATTAACATGGCTTCCAGTTCGACCTCGTCCATTAGTGTTCCTTCAAGTGATGAAGTTACTTTAGAAAACTATTATAATTTGCAGTTATTTAATTTGTCAGTTAACATGTAGGTTATGACATCTATGTAAAATGAATAATAGTTTTACGTTTTCGTAAACATTTCATGGCTAACATCAGCTATCAGGTTCCCAGACGAATGCAAGCTAATCTTAGTAAAGTAACTTTTATCAGTGCTATCGTTATTCTGTATATTGTAGACATCACTAGCGTAAGGCAAAGTTTACATTGTAGCAGTCTCAAGCAATCCCCCTCTTCACATTCGACACGGTGCCATCGAGTGTTAAAATGCGAAAGGCGAAGCTTGAATTAACGGGTATGTCCCTCTTTGGCTAATGTACTTTCAAGATGGAGGGGCAACATGGCGACCCCCATTCGAACCCCTTACCCGTATGTATTTTCAATGGCATATTATAAACTTACGAGGATATTTTATTACTTGAAAGAAGTAAATATACATTAATGAACACATATATTTTTGAAAGAACTAAGTGTTTTTAGCTAAGAATAAACTAAAAAAAAGTTACACAGTGTAGCTTTAACAACAATTGTAGTAGCTTCCTGTTTTCCCTGCTGAAAAATCCAGCTAAAACCAGCCTAAGCTGGTTGGCTGGTCTTAGCTGGTTTAAGATGGAAGTAGCTGGTTTTAGCAGCCTGGCTAAACTGGTCTCCCAGCCTGATTTAGCTGGTCAAGCTGGTTTTAGATGGTCTCCCAGCCTGACTTAGCTGGTTAAGTTGGTCTTCCAGTCTGGACAAATTGGTGGCCAGCTGCTTTTAGCTGGTCTCCCACCCTGGCTTATCTGGTCAAGCTGGTCTTCCAGCCTGGTTTATCTGGTTTTAGCTGGTCTCCCAGCCTAACTTAGCTGATGAGCATTTTACCTAATTACAAATTAATCAGATTACATGGTCCATATACAGATATAAATTATTTGTCTAAACACCCAGTGGCAGAAAAAATAGGGACAGTCAGCCAGCCTGACCAGCTAAGACCAGCCTGACCAGCTAAAATCAGCGAAGACCAGCTAAAACCATCAAAGACCAGCAATTACCAGCTAAGACCAGCTAAAACCAGCAATTACCCGCTAAGACCAGCCTGACCAGCTAAGACCAAAAATATCCAGCTAAGACCAGTTTGACCAGCTAAGACCAACAATATCCAGCTAAGACCAGTTTGACCAGCTAAGACCAGCCTGACCAGCTAAAAAAAAATTCAAAACCCCTCTAAAACCAGTCTGATAAACCAGCTATGACCAGGCTGGGAGACCAGCCAAAACCTGCCTGACCACCTTAGGCTGGTTTAAGCTGGATTTTTCAGCAGGGTTAGCCTACTTATTTCCTACTTGTTCAATTTTACCAGACAATGAAGACTTCAAATAGATTTTGTAACCATTTAGGTCGGAATACATTAACCTCAAAGCTAACACAAATAGTAATAAATTAGCAAAACTCGAAATATTTGCTTGGTTATTTCTCAACCTCACTTGAATATCTGAAACCAATTTAATTTTGGTAGGCCTACCTTCATACAGAAACGCTGACTGACTCCAGTACAGGCTGAACTAAAGAGCGTCTGTCGTTATGAACAGAGCCACAGGCCATTTAAGCCGCCTTTCCACTGCACACGACAAACGACAGCCGTCGTACCGGAAGTCATTCATTTCCAATGGAGAGTCGTACAGGGGTTGCGTGGGGTGCCGACCATCTGCGAATGCGGAATTTTCGGATCCGATTTGAGCTGCGGATGCGTTCAAATATTTGAACTTGAACGACTACACCGTATGCGACACGCCGACCGGATGTGATGTATTCCAAAGTTGTCCAATCAAATCAGTGTGCGCAAGTTGAGAATTATTAATCTTTTTGCTTATCACATTTTATTTTGTTTTAAAACATTACAAAAAAATGCATAATAGATTAATATTACATTAGTAATTGAATTATATTATTTTTAATGTCTTTATTTTCACTAAAATTTTTGGCGGTCATTTGTCCTATATATAGGCTAACGTTACCTGTTTATTGTTTGGCATTCAATTCATTTCACCATGGTGATTGTACGGAGGATAAAGGCTCTTGCTCTTGCACTCCTTTACTGGAGACACAAAAAGAAATACCGCAAATCAGTGTGGGTAAAACACTACCTGGCTCGAAGGAAACATCTTGGCGAGTATCACCGTTTAGTGCAAGAGCTGCGCCTTAACGGGGAAGATTTCCGTGAGTATTTTCGGGTCTCACGAGAGGAGTTTAAGGATATCCTTCATATAGAATGGGGTTTTCTGAGACCGCGAGGATAAGCTTCTCTCCCATGTTGCCGTGTACGATCAAAGTGAAATTTACGTGCGACTGCCACTAGGGGGCAGATTCCGACAGTCGTGTCCGAATGTCGTGTGCAGTGGAAAGGCGGCTTAACGATCCGTGCTGGGCAATAATCTCGTCCATTAAAATGACCTAAATACTCACAGTGTGTGACAAGTTAACATTTCTGTGTTGCCGGTTGTGTTCAAGTCTGACCACTATGGAGACAGAATAGACTCATTAATAATTCACGCAAAAAACAAGATGCACACATGTGTAACCAATTTCACATGCATGAAACCAAATTCACGTGCACAAAAAACAATTCACGTGTGCAAAATAAAATTATATATTCATAAAATACATTTCACAAATGCAAAACACAACTCGTAGATTTACAACTGTGCACAAAAACTTTTGAATGTTTAAAATTTACACATTCATCCTGTAATGCGAATGTGCAAATCGTCATTCACGTGTGTGAATTGCCTTGGATGTGTGTGTGTGTTTTTGAGACTTTCCTGGCAGCGCAATCCTCCCTGCACAGAGGAGTCGTACTCTTTAGCCAATCAGATTTAAGCTCATCAATCGGCCAATCATAACCGCGTGAGGGCGGGCCCACCTGAATGTTACGTCATCAGCGTTCGACCGCAGTTAGAGCTCATGGCTAAGCAGCAGAGGTGTGTATGTGAGGTTTGATCGGTTCATTTCTGTGTTTACTGAAACTAAGAACTTAGCAGTTTAGAAACTATCACTTCAACTGATCTCTGTGTGAAAATAAACATTTAGTAGTTGATAGGTTTTTATGTACATCTCAGCATTAACTCTTTAGTTAATCACCCACATTATCCTCATCATTTTAATCTACATCACATTCATATAAGTATGGCCTTTTTGATAGATTTCTATCAGTAGTATTGATGGATTCTTATGTTTACTTCATAAAGAATTATGCATATGCACACACCATACAAATGTAGGATTTTAGATTCATAAACTCCATAGAAAGCATAACAATGGTTTGAATGATGAGAGATAGTGTATATAAATAGACGAATTAGATAAATAGATATTTTTCACGTGGTCTTTTATTTAACTATTATTTAATTAGGAAAGAGCAGTCACAACAGTGTTTGTACCTGCATGACATGTCCACCACACATTCAACTGATGATAATAATTTATGTAATGAAGTGCATACATTGGAGACCATTTATATTTAATCTATGCTTTGTTTTAACTTTAAGCTGCACATATATGCAGTTTTATTGTTTCAGATTTCCCAGACAGATGATGTATGAAGTTGCAGAGACCAGTACCGTTACCTTACCATTCCTACTGTAACTCTTTCAAAACAGTCATGTTGCATCCCTTCATTTTGACTGTTGTTTCAACAAGAGGCTGAAAGTCATGCATTGTTACTGTATTAATGTTCACACTCAAGGAATTAAGCCCTGCTTTGCATTATTAAATGTTCTTGTTTTATGTCAGAATTAAAAGATTCAAAGATATTTGCTACAGTTGATGTATACGGTTTATTAATTTGAAAGTTTCTGAATCCTTTGGGAATAAAACCTATATGAAATGACTTGGCCATGATTAAAGAGAGTTTACCCAAAACATTTTTTTTTATTCATTTACTCACCCTCAAGTTGTTCCAAACCTATATGAATTTCTGTTCTGCTGAACACAAAGGAAGATATTTGTAAGAATGTTTGTAACAAAGCACATCTCTGCAGCCATTGACTAACATATTAGGGAGAAAAATACTATGTTAGTCAATGGCTGCAGGGATTTGCTTTGTTACATTCTTCTAAATAACTTCCTTTGTGTTCAGCAGAACAAACAAAACTCAGTACAGGTTTGGAACAACTTGAGGGTGAGTAAAAGTGAGTAAAAATATATTTCTCTGTACTACATGCATATATATATATATATATATATAAAACATTGTATATAAATATATTTCGTAGTTGTGAGATTGGCTGATTAACAGTTTGAAGCTGGGTTAGTTCTTCAGTCACAGGGCACTGGAAGCACAATGTCATTGCATGGCTGGTCAGGGATGTTGGTAGTGTTCCAGTCAGTGTCTTCTTTTCTTTTAAAGTAGATAAATGTTTATCTCCAAATGATACATTTAAGTGCAATACATCAGGTGAAAGTTAACAAATGAAATGTGTTCAATCTAGCCGCCACTAGCCCTTTCTCTGTCAGAACACATCAGATTTTGGTTTGATATTTACAGCAGTCAGCACGTAGTACAAGAGCTGCAGACAGAGGAAGAGCAGGAAGCAGGAGATGAAGTGATGGTAATAGCATTTAATATAGTTTACTGAGTAATCTTAGTAGTATGATGTTAATTGCATCTTTGTCTGATCAGCATAAAAATGCTTTTTTGCCAGGCAAAGTAAAATGAATGCTTCACAACATTGTGCTGTGACATTAAAAGCCTTGAGATGACAATACAGCACAGAACATGAAAGTACATGTGTACTGAATAGATTAAGACATTAATACAAATTAAAAAACAGAATAAGGAAACATGAATTTAGATGTTTGTGACTGCTATCCAGATGTCACGCCAAAGGTGTGTAATCCTGAAAAATACACATGAACAATACGTGTGTAATAACAATTTAACACTGTATACTGTTGCACAAATGGCAAAATATCTTCATCACTAAATAATGAGTGCGCATAAAAAAAAATTGTACATAGGGAAAAAATATCTTGATGAGGCCAGTGCTAAATGGGAGCTATTGGCCACCTAGATTATTGTTAACTGAGAGAGATGTCTGTCTCTGTACCTGCAGCTAAAATACAACAAAACAAGCATAATTTCTTCTTCATATGAGACATCTGATTACCACATCAGTTGCTTACATCTGTTAATATTGAATAAACTATCACTTCAACTGATCTCTAAGTTCTTAGTTTCAGTAAACACAGAAATGAACCGATCAAACCTCACATACACACCTCTGCTGCTTAGCCATGATCTCTAAACTGCGGTCGAACGCTGATGACGTAACATTCAGGTGGGCCCGCCCTCACGCGGTTATGATTGGCCGATTGATGAGCTTAAATCTGATTGGCTAAAGAGTACGACTCCTCTGTGCAGGGAGGATTGCGCTGCCAGGAAAGTCTCAAAAACACACACACACATCCAAGGCAATTCACACACGTGAATGACGATTTGCACATTCGCATTACAGGATGAATGTGTAAATTTTAAACATTCAAAAGTTTTTGTGCACAGTTGTAAATCTACGAGTCGTGTTTTGCATTTGTGAAATGTATTTTATGAATATATAATTTTATTTTGCGCACGTGAATTGTTTTTTGTGCACGTGAATTTGGTTTCATGCATGTGAAATTGGTTACACATGTGTGCATCTTGTTTTTTGCGTGAATTATTAATGAGTCTATTCTGTCTCCATAGACCTCTGAAACCGTAATCCATTCGCGCGCTTATGCAATACGTGCCTATATTTTCCCGCACTTCTTAGAAAGCCCGCGGAATACGTCGAGGCGTCGAGCCAGCATAGATATCCAATTAAGCCCTCATAAAATACTCTTATATCATCCACATCTTGCGACTATTTGGTAATCAGTTTCACCAAAAATAGGCTACTGCAGTAAACTTGAGGCAAGCCAAGGAGATATTAGAAATAATTCTTAAATATATACGAAAATTAACCATGGTTTTATTGTAGTAAAAATGTAGTAACCATGGTTTTTTGGCTAATTGAATACCATTTATATAACTACAGTTTTACCACAAATACCATGGTTAAACTATGGTTAGAGAAGCAAAACCATGGTTAATTTGCGGTTACCATGGTTTTACTACAAAAACCATGTTTTTTTTGGTTTTATTTGTAGTAAAACCATGGTTTATTTTCGTAAGGGATAAAATGACGATTCTATTGATTGAGTACCCATATTTTTCTGTTTACTGTAGTAATGATCCATGGCATTTTATGATTACAATAGCACTTAAAAAACAACAACATAAAAGCATTTTTACAAGGTTATACGAGCAAAACAGTCTAAGCCCACACCAACCTGACTCTTGGTTACACAACACTTACATTAGAGGCACAAATGTCCAGATTAAAGGGATAGTTCACATCTATCATCATTTACTCTCCCTCAAGTTGTTCCAAACCGGTTTGAATTTCTTTCTTCTGCTGAACACAGATTATATTTTGAAAAATGTCTAACCAGAAAGTCGACGAGTCCCAATGACATCCATGGTATGAAAAAAATACAATGGAAGTCAATGGGGCCAATCAATTGTTTGGTTACCATATTCTTCAAAATGTCTTCTTTTGTGTTCAGCAGAAAAAAGAAACTCATACAGGTTTGGAACAACTTGAGGGAGAGTAAATGATGACAGATGTGAACTATCCCTTTAACGCTTCTACATTGAATATATTATTCAACATACACCACCATCTGTGGGACGTTAAGTGAGGAAACCTCTGGAATTAGATCATCAGAAACATTAGATTATCAAAAACCAAACCACTCAGACAATGTTTTGTTTTGTGTTTAATAAAGAAAATGACAATGGACAGACAGAGCAGTATGAATTTCTTTAGGAATCCCAGCGGGCTGTTGCATTTTAATAGAAAACAAGTGCAGGTGTTTTATTTGTCTTTCTCCTTCTGTTCTTTCTCTTTCTTGTCCTTCTCCGCTTTGGCCTCTTCGGCTTCGTGTTTCTTGATGAGTTCTTCCACTTCCTTCTGCTTGAGGACTTTGATTCTGGTCTTGCCGTTCTCTCGTGTCAGTGTGGCGATCTCCACTGCAAAGAGGGAACATAATCAGATGTTTGTCCAAGAAAGAAGAAACATCTTTAAAGGGATAGTTCACTCGAAAATGAAAATTCTGTCATCATTTACTCACCCTAAATTAGTTTCTTTCTTCTGCTGAACACAAAAGATGATATTTTGAAGAATGTTGGTAACCAAACAGTTGATGGTCCCCATTGACTTTCAACTTTTGCCCATCAACTTTTTGGTTACCAACATTCTTCAAAATATCTTTTATAAGAAATTCATACAGGTTTAGAAGAGCTCGAGTGTGGTAAATGATGACAGTATTTTCATTTTTGGCTGAACTGTCCCTTTAAGAGTTTCATGCATTGAAAACATTTTGTATCCGATTACGAATAGTTATGTAATTAGTAACAGATTTTGGGAGTCATACACATTTTGATTGGAAGCCCATTTATGTTTCAATGTAAAAAAAAAAGAAGATAATTGTAAGATATTTCAAATAATTAAAAAAAAAATGCTTTTAAAGCAGCACTAGGTAGGTTTTGCTCTCGGGCTCCCCCTACAGTTGGGAAACAGTATTGTCCTCTACTACTGTCGTAAACTCTGTTTTTCCAAACGCCAAATGATCGCGATGCTCACGTTTACAAGCCGGCGTCATTATAGTAGTCTAGTCTATTGGTTACTGTTTTACAGAATCTATATGATACTTCAATTCAATGTTTGAGTGGTAGGTAATAACCATATATTGTCAATATAATATATTGACCTCCTTCAGCTCACGCCAACGAGCAAACGCTGGCCCAATGTTGATCCTCGTCCTGCCTTTAATACGATCACTTTCTCGTTTCCTCTTTTTGCATCCCTCCGACAAAACCTTTGCTTTCTTCTTTTTCTGTGCTGCCTCGGCCATAACTATAACATCCGGCAAACATAGGATAGTTGGGCTCGCACGTCCGAATTTAAGGAAGTGGGGGTGATGGTGGAAGTGACGTATATGCCGTAAAGCAGTCGAATTTTGTAGGTTTTTTTTCTCGGGTTACTACCCGAAACCCGAAGTTTAAAAGTACGGTTAAAAACGATACAGACCCGTCAGGCTATGGCAGACGTGCCATTCAACCTATTGTAAGTCGATGCATCATCACAAGTCTTGAAAATATATTATGAAGGTTGAAAAGTTACCTAGTGCTGCTTTAAAAAGTAAAATAAAACGTAAAAAAATATATAAATGAATACGATTTATTATTCATGCACAAAGTAAAAAAAAAAAAGGTAATTGCGACTTCATATGCCACGCTATGTTTTTTGTTAAGAGTTTGTTGAGGTTTGACTGTGGTGTGTGTGTTACTGTAGTTCAGCACGTGAGCGGCTGCATTAAGCTGAGAGCTCAGATGGATTGTGGGTCTGTATACGGTTTCATGACCATTCATAATGCAGAAGGCTGCTCTCCGCCAGACTGCCTCAATTTACCAGCCTAAAACATTTATTCCATCTCCGTCTTGCCAAACACACACCTTTCTCTGCTGAGAGCTTGCTGACGTCCATGGTCTTGTTCAGCACTTTGACGGCGAGAGCGAGGGCAGCCGACAGAGTCATCTCTCCCTCTTTATAGTCCTGCTTCAGCATTGACACAGCAGCCTACAACACACACACACATACACATCAAGTCTCTGAACATCTGTTTTGACATTGTTTTGTGATTACAGAACAGAAATCTTGACCTGAGGACAGCGTGTCGTTGCCATCTACTGGCTGAATCACAATATTATTACAGTGCACTAGAGGTTAACCGGATCCTTTTAAAGAATCAAACTGATTCATGAAGCATTCACAAATCACCCCACCCCAAACAAACAAAATAATATTTGACATAATCTACATGATTAAACTGAGAAAAATCAGTATGATGTAAATTCTTTAGAGATAACTAAGCCTAGAGACTTAACATGAACAAAGTGTTAAACTGAGATACTTGTATAGGTTGCTGAAAGCATTATCAAATTAGCTAAAATGTTAATAAATAAAGTGCTTTTCAGTTTATTGCGTTAAAAATATTTAACAGCATACATTTTTCATCATCCTTTGACTAGTGTTATAATATATGATCACATTCTTATTCAAGCAAATGCTTTAAACCATTCACCCGTGATAAGACACAAAAGAGTCTGAATCTCGTGTCTGTGATACACACACACTCCTGCGCACAGAAAGCCGCTTCAGACAGCGCTTGAACGGACACAATATTATGCCAAAAGGCCCATTTTGTCAAGTGTATAAATAAAATGAGGTCTTAAATGTACGTAAAGAGTGTGTGACATAGGATGTCACATAGCGTTCACACCAGACGCAAATAATTTGCGCGAAGTTGGACACTTGAACATTGAGTTTACTCGCTTCATTTGCACGTGAAATTCACTACACAATAGACGCGAATTCACGCCATGGGAGGGGCTTCTGCTTTCTTTATATTGCTTTTGCTCCAGTCTCATTGTGAAATGGCTGACTTGTATTTTTTTGAGAGGGTAGCTGCGCTTTAGGTTTTATGGAAGGCTGAAAAAAAACGGCGTAGACTCATTCGGCGCCGTGTCTGGGTCCATCAAATCATTCAAAGGCGCACCCAGCTCGATGAGTTTCATCAACTCCATACAGCTCCGGGTATCCACATACAGCCACGATTATCTTGTCCTCCATTGTTGTTTGGATTTCTGCCTCCGCTCGTAATCACGTCACTACTAGAGCAAGCTCCTGATTGGTTAACCTCATTCTCATTCTCGCGAATCAGTGATACTGGCCTTCATTGATAAAAAGATGCCATTACAAATATTTAAAATATAGGCTACTGTCTTTATGTTGTTTCTACGTTAATTTGGTCATTAAATGTGAAATTATTGCAATAGAATAATATATTAAAAACTTTAATGTTAGGTTTTATTAATTGTGATTAGAAAAAGTTAACTAATTCATAATTTAACTGTCTTTTAAAATCGATTGACAGCACCAAAATAAACACTGGCATTTTTTACATTAAAAGTTTGGGGTCAGACATTTTTTTTTGTTTTTGAAAGAAGTCTCATCTGCTCACCAAGGCTGCATTTATTCCATCAAAAACACAGCACAAACAGTAATATTGTGAAATATTATTATAATTTATAATAATCTTTTTTCTACTTGAATATATTTTAAAATGTAATTTATTTCTGTGATCAAAGCTGTATTTTCAGCATCATTACTCCAGTCTTCAGTGTCGCATGATCCTTCAGAAATCATCCTAATATGAGGATTTATTATTATTATCAGTGTTGAAAAGAGTTCATATAATTGTGGAAACCGTGATACATTTATCTTTAGGATTCTTTGACGAATAGAAAGTTCAAAAGAACATCATTTTATCTGAAATAGAAATCTTTTGTAATATTATAAATGGTGATTCACTCACTGCGCTGTTGTTTCCGATGCATGTGGCTTTCCAACCTCCGTAGTTCCCGCTGGGGTCACTCTGATAGAGCTGGAATCCGTAGTGCTTGTCCCATCCCATATACAGCAGAGACACACCGAAGGGTCTTTTACCTGATAAAACACACATCCTTTTTATTCAGCAGCCCAAAACTTCACCAGGATCATGTTAGAAACAGCTATACAACTGTTTTGATTTTGCGGTCGTACCTCCAAACTGCGTGTAGGCCTGTTTGATGTCACACAGGGCAGTGACCAGCTGCTCACAGGGGATTGGCTCCTGATACTGCAGGAGGTACCTGCACACACAATATGAACACTGAGACTCTCGTGTGTATTATAAACCAATTATTTTCTCTTACAACTACACAACGCAGTCTTTAACAGGAGTCAGAATGACGCCTCACTCACCTCTGTGCGATGAGTCTCAGCTCGTTCGTGAGGACGTTGGCATCTGACGTAATTCCCGCGACACTGCACGCCATGTCTCTGCATTACAGAATCACAACATTGTTATTGTAACCTAACACTATCAAAAACCATTTTCAGCACATGAAATAAAGCTGAAATATAAATATTAGCTTGAAAATTAAATAGAGGGTATGCATGCTTACAAAAAGAGATTTCTCAAGCAAAGAAATGTAATCTACACCTTAAATATTAATACGATTCCTATCATATCAGAAATAATAAAAATGCACGTTTCAACTCTTGGGAAACACCTAATTAGGCCAAGTAATTGTGAGAATGATTTTAAGGCCACATAAATGATTTAACCTGAAATAATCCAATCTCACACGAGAACCGACTCACTCATTGAGTTTGTAGATCTTCTCGGAGAAGAAAACCTCGTCCAGAAGTTTGTGGATGTTCCTCCTCTCAGCCGCCAGCAGCACGCCGTCATTAGCCAGGATGCCCAGGCAGGTGCCAGCGTGACCGATGGCCTCCATGGCATATTCTACCTGATACAGACGGCCTGCCAACAACACAACACAACACAACACAATGAGACCCCATTTCCAAGTGACATGAAATCAGCAACACACATAAGAAATATAATACAACACTGGATATGGGGGCGCTCACCCTCTGGAGAGAAGATGGTCGTTCTTGAGTCATATCTTCGAGACTGTTAAATAAAACAAAAAAGGAGTGTATTATGAATTTAACATACTGTGAATCAATAAACTGCATTAAAATAGATCCACTAATAATGCCACACTTACCATAGTGCCCTTAAATTAAATAAACTCTGCAAAGAGAACGAAAAAAAAGATTAATTGGTCAGTAATAAATTGCACAGAGGTCAAATGCATTACTATTATTAATTGTAATATTTATTAATTCGTTGATGTGTGCTGCTGTCAGAATCTAAAGCACTTAAACACTCATAGAGCAACAAAACGAAACAGAAAGTAGTGGAAAACACTACAAACATTAATCCAGCTCACATTATACACTGAATTTATAATCACACATTAATATAAATAAGAAATTATGAAGCATTTAGTGACACTTAAAGCGGTTTTTAGTTTCTCCTGTATGACTGTTTTAGCTTTAGCATTAGCACCTGCATAACAGCATGAAGCAGCAACTTTTCATTTCATTTAAATGTATCCTTCGCTCAATTAATCTCACATCCCCTCAGCGCCTTGCACACGCACACAAGGCTTTGGTTTGTAATCGGAATCATATATAGGATGTAAAATCTAGAAAAATATTATTTTTTCATACCTAATGCCTGTGCTCGCTGTGCCTGTTCACTGTTGCGGCTCCGACTCCGCTGAAGAATCTCACTGCAGCGAGAAGCGCGTCCACTCTGGATTCACTTCCACGGTGGGTCACGTGTGTTACGCGAAGCTCTCTGATTGGTTACCTTCCGTTAACGGTTTAGTTTTTTTAAAGGCGGCATGAAATCAAATTTTACAATTTGTTTTTTTTATATTTAATATTGTAGTGTTTACTATAACTGATTTATCTGTGCACTTCATTAATTTTTAAAAATTAATTTACCCTTATAATCTTTAATCAAATACGTTAACTTTCCCTCCCCCATCGAAACGACTTCTCTTCTCTCCCGGTCATGTGCTATGGCGCGAGGGCGGGGTTATCACCCCCTGTCTCGTTTCTGCACCGCCTCTCAGAAACCTGTCACTGATCGTAGCAATATGGTGGTTAGGTGCATTTTTCTCGGTGTACACAATACCTTCTTCAGGAAGGACTTGAGGCAAAAAGAGAGAAATATATGAGAAATAAAAGCTTTTTTATGTAAAAATTACTCAATATAGTCGGACGAACAGCTTGTTGTCACGGCTCGCACTTAGGAATGCAGCGTGTGTGAACGCGCGTACGGCGCGCCCCCCTTATAAGGGAGAGCTGAGAAAAAAGTTTTACAGAAATAAAGCCATAAAAGGCTTAAAATAAGTTAAATCTGTAGCATAAACCAGCGAAAAGTGAGGAAATATGCTCAGTAACATATTTAGAAAAAATAAATTTATTTAACAGATAGATCGAGATTTTCTCCACAACTGAGTGCAAACTGGCATTCAAATCTGCCTCCATTTTGTTAGCAACGCCTAACTTCCAACGATCCAATCAATTCCCGAAGGACGAAATCAAGCCCCGCCCTACATTTTTTCCAATTTCAGAAGCCGTTTCACTCGGATATACGTCACAATAAGGAGAAAAAGATGATCTCAACTTCCATTTCATGCCGACTTTAAACGACAATTAAAATGGACTTATAACAAGCGCTAATTTTAAATACCATTCATGTATATATGATTGCTTAACATAAGAAAATTCCTCATAAAATAGTATTTGAATAAAACGATGATATTCTAAGCAGAGTAAACTAAACAGACAATTTAAATATGAGGGTAAAATATGTACATTATGTATTTATTTTAATTATAACTAATCATTTACAATGTCATAACTTTTTCCTGATGGATGTACATTCACTGTTGGAAAAATTTAACTAATCAACGTGTGAAAGTTTATTATTATTAATTTATGTTCACCGAAAACCACCACTGAAACACCATCACATTATTGCCTGCTTCCAGGAGCTTTGAGCTGATGAGAGTGGCCGAGCTAGACTGAATATGTTCTACATCCTACAGAAATGACTGGCTCAAGTCCACAGCACCCCCCAGTGTAAAGGAGGCTACATTACCATGCATTTTATCATTAATATTTCCAAGTATATTTTAAAAAAATGTAAAATGTAAATCAGGTGTAAATGTGTCATAGAAAGTGACAACCTATGGTATTACAAATGCAGAAAAGACCATCTCAGCATGCCGATGTCATTATTTATTAAAAATTATTTACAATAACAGCATAATTGAAGAAAAGATTTGTTTTACTGCATCATTCACCCCTGTGCTGAAGAGTTGCATACGGTCTACACATACAGAACACAAGGACTGAAGCCAAACATCGCAACAAGGCAAACGGCACAGTGACAGAACCAAAACCAGTCATCGTTCACTCTCTAATGTGAGCTCAGATTAATATATTTATCATATGATGGTTGAACATACGTCTCCATCAGATGTTGTTAAAAAGCATCTTTAAATGTTTTAGTCATCATTGTCACACACAATCCCAGTAACAGAAGACACTAAATGGACGATCATAATAAATAAACAGATATTTTACTGGAACGGATCAAAACGAGTGCTTTTTTTGTTTTGTTTTTGTGATGGGAATATGTGGAGGTTCATACAGAAACAAAAGTGGGCTGGAAAGCTTTGAATGTGTGGACGCTTTCACTCCATCAAAGTGCCCGTGTCAAAATCAGCACCATGAAACGAGAGCAAAGCCTCCATTGGCTGTGAGGTCATCGTGCAGTCTTTGCGTCCAGCACCGCATTGATTCACGCATTGCAGGCACTGCAATATGAAACGCCCAAATCAAACCTACCAAAGTTTACGCTCCACCACCAGACCGCAAAAATACACCGTGTCACGCTGAATCACGCCTGGGTGTGGAGAGAATGACTTGGAGGGAAATGTTGGACATTTGTTGTTTTAAGTGCAAAATAATGACATCCTCCGTGACAGGAGGATTCTGCAAACAAGAGGCACAGAGTTCATAGGACTTCCTGAAGGCCTCTGGGTGGCGCTGTTCTGATCAAAGGGTCCACCAGGCGTCTGCGCCGATACGAGTCTGATTGTGCTACAGCAGCAGAGAACGAGCTACGTACTTCAGGATGCCTCCGTGTCGGAAAAACGCCACATCCATGTCGTTCTCGAAAAGAGCCATGACGCTGAAACTCTTCCCCGTGCTCGTCTGGAGACAAAGGCAGACGAAAACATGAGATGTCACATGGACTAAAATATGCATTCAAAGGCAAAGTGCAGTTTAGATTCACAAGCTCTCGATTCAATTTGGTTGTATTTGGTTATATTTGACAAAATAATGTCCATTTTGCTTGCATATAAAATCAATTCTCTCAGCTATTGCTATTGATTATATGGGAAAGTTTTAACAGGGTACACTACTAAAAATATTCATTTCAATAATGACAGGAGTAATAACAGCAGGTCCCCACATGATGTAATTCTATTGCTATTTATCTAACAGACTAGTTAGTGAGTCTTGATGAAGGATTCATTTAAAAGGACCAGCTCAAAAAGATTCTTTTGTTTGTCCTACTCTGGTTGTGCTGCTTGAAAGTCATGAAAGTGCAGACTCAGAGGAAGATGTGAGGGATTAGGGTGCCATTTGGGACAGGGCCTGTGCTGCTTGTTTTTGATTCACTCTAAAGAACTGGTTCATTAGAGTCATTTGTTTATGAACCAGACTACACTGGTTACACTGGCTGCTTTTGATTCACTATAAAGAACTGGTTCATTAGAGTCATTTGTTTATGAACCAGACTACACTGGTTACACTGGCTGCTTTAGATTCACTCTAAAGAACTGGTTCATTAGAGTCATTTGTTTATGAACCAGACTACACTGGTTACACTGGCTGCTATTGATTCACTCTAAAGAACTGGTTCATTAGAGTCATTTGTTTATGAACCAGACTACACTGGTTACACTAGCTGCTATTGATTCACTCTAAAGAACTGGTTCATTAGAGTCATTTGTTAATGAACCAGACTACACTGGTTACACTGGCTGCTTTAGATTCACTCTAAAGAACTGGTTCATTAGAGTCATTTGTTTATGAACCAGACTACACTGGTTACACTGGCTGCTTTTGATTCACTCTAAAGAACTGGTTCATTAGAGTCATTTGTTTATGAACCAGACTACACTGGTTACACTGGCTGCTATTGATTCACTCTAAAGAACTGGTTCATTAGAGTCATTTGTTTATGAACCAGACTACACTGGTTACACTGGCTGCTATTGATTCACTCTAAAGAACTGGTTAATTAGGGCGTTTTCACACCTGAAAGTCCGCACCAAGGTCCGAACCGAAGTTCATGTTTTGATACTTTTTATACATTCGGTTAGTTTTGGTTTGGTTTCACATTGCAATCATGCGAGCGCACTAAAGAACTTAACATGACGCACTTGCGTCCACTCGTCATCATCTATGTGGGCTGCATCTGGACATTGATTGGTTTGTAAACGGACGTGCGTCTGACGTCAGCGTCTTTGATAAGAATGAATGAACGGACGCATATCACCGCCACTATTGAACAGTGCGCAATGCGCATTGCTTGACTATTTTTTTATTCGTTACGTTTAAAAGTGGACATTTCAAGCTTTATATACACATATTTCTCATGTTTGTGAGATGAGTAGCCTGCTGAGTTTCGGTTTATTTGAGACCCGCTCCAGTTCATGTGTAAAGCATGATCGCTCCCGCGATTATTGTCTGCTATTCTTTTTGCTTCTTATTTATTAAATCCAGGCAATTATCTGATTAAACGTTGATTAAAATCAAGATACAATTTATACAAAACGAAATTCCCATTAAAGAAATGCTTTCTAAGCAAAATCATACAAAATTTCGTTCAAAATTATTTCTGACTTTCTGTCTTCTGACATATTGCGCATATTTTCACTTTTCATAATCAATGTAGCCTAGATTGAATTTAAAAATAACATTATAATATTTAAACATAAACAGGAACTTCCTGTAAATGGTCTGAAAGTCCGAACCATACAGAAAATGCTTTCACACTAGAAACGAACCGAACCTTTGTTCAGTTTGATCCGGACCGAGACTACCTCTTTTCGTCGGACCAAATTTCGTCTGTTTGGTCCGGACCATGGTACGGGGGAGGTTTCACACCTGCAATTTTGATTTGGACCAAACTGAAAAGTCCGAAAATCCGGACCAAACAAGGTAGGTGTGAAAACGCCCTTAGAGTCATTTGTTTATGAACCAGACTACACTGGTTACACTGGCTGCTTTAGATTCACTCTAAAGAACTGGTTCATTAGAGTCATTTGTTTATGAACCAGACTACACTGGTTACACTGGCTGCTTTAGATTCACTCTAAAGAACTGGTTCATTAGAGTCATTTGTTTATGAACCAGACTACACTGGTTACACTGGCTGCTTTAGATTCACTCTAAAGAACTGGTTCATTAGAGTCATTTGTTTATGAACCAGACTACACTGGTTACACTGGCTGCTTTAGATTCACTCTAAAGAACTGGTTCATTAGAGTCATTTGTTTATGAACCAGACTACACTGGTTACACTGGCTGCTTTAGATTCACTCTAAAGAACTGGTTAATTAGAGTCATTTGTTTATGAACCAGACTACACTGGCTACACTGGCTGCTTTAGATTCACTCTAAAGAACTGGTTCATTAGAGTCATTTGTTTATGAACCAGACTACACTGGTTACACTGGCTGCTTTAGATTCACTCTAAAGAACTGGTTCATTAGAGTCATTTGTTTATGAACCAGACTACACTGGTTACACTGGCTGCTTTAGATTCACTCTAAAGAACTGGTTAATTAGAGTCATTTGTTTATGAACCAGACTACACTGGCTACACTGGCTGCTTTAGATTCACTCTAAAGAACTGGTTCATTAGAGTCATTTGTTTATGAACCAGACTACACTGGTTACACTGGCTGCTTTAGATTCACTCTAAAGAACTGGTTCATTAGAGTCATTTGTTTATGAACCAGACTACACTGGTTACACTGGCTGCTTTAGATTCACTCTAAAGAACTGGTTAATTAGAGTCATTTGTTTATGAACCAGACTACACTGGCTACACTGGCTGCTTTAGATTCACTCTAAAGAACTGGTTCATTAGAGTCATTTGTTTATGAACCAGACTACACTGGTTACACTGGCTGCTTTAGATTCACTCTAAAGAACTGGTTAATTAGAGTCATTTGTTTATGAACCAGACTACACTGGCTACACTGGCTGCTTTAGATTCACTCTAAAGAACTGGTTCATTAGAGTCATTTGTTTATGAACCAGACTACACTGGTTACACTGGCTGCTTTAGATTCACTCTAAAGAACTGGTTCATTAGAGTCATTTGTTTATGAACCAGACTACACTGGTTACACTGGCTGCTTTAGATTCACTCTAAAGAACTGGTTAATTAGAGTCATTTGTTTATGAACCAGACTACACTGGCTACACTGGCTGCTTTAGATTCACTCTAAAGAACTGGTTCATTAGAGTCATTTGTTTATGAACCAGACTACACTGGTTACACTGGCTGCTATTGATTCACTCTAAAGAACTGGTTCATTAGAGTCATTTGTTTATGAACCAGACTACACTGGTTACACTGCAGTGTTTCCCCTACAATGTATTCACAGCGGCGCAGCGCCGCCGCTGGATTTTCAGAGCCACTGCAAAATCT
This sequence comes from Romanogobio albipinnatus, assembly GCA_023566225.1. Classification (NCBI taxonomy): domain Eukaryota; kingdom Metazoa; phylum Chordata; class Actinopteri; order Cypriniformes; family Gobionidae; genus Romanogobio; species Romanogobio albipinnatus. The sequence continues at coordinate 31,200,028 of CM042262.1, read as the reverse complement.
TCACATGATCAGTAATATCACGACATTCACTTACACACTGTAAAGGAGAGAGAGAGAGAGATTGACGATGGCCAGAGAACTAAACAAAAATGTAGTCTGCTTACACTTTCACAATATCACAGGGCTGTAATATTAATCTTATTTTCGCTTCCAAGGATTAAAAAAAGAAGATATGAGGTAAAACTATTATAAACTATGCTCGCGCATCGTCTAGCACAACTTCCTTCCCTTCACAGCGCGCGCTGTCATTTCTCCACAAACATGTATTTAACGTCAAATTCAGCACAATCCGTGATTGTTGTCAAATGCACACTCCACTTTGGCTAAATTGCAGAACGTGTTTGATTAAATGAAAAGCACAATAATCCGCGCAATAGACGCTGTTTCCAAGTTCAAGGCGGGTGTGTGTGTGCGGGTGTGTGTGTGTGTGTGTGTGTACGCACGCTGCGAAACGGACCGACTTGCACATATGCTTCGTGTGCGCGACTAAACCATCAAATACACAACAAAATAGCCTATATCGCAAAATGACAGGCTTGGAGAGTATTCACTTAAACACAGTTTAGCTTAAATGGGCGTAAAGGGGAGAATGATTTTAGATCTGCGTCTTAAAGGGGCAGCATCTAATAAACCTGGTGACGATTGAGCCATAATGTGAATCAAAACAACAATATATATATATATATTCGATTAATAAAAACGTAAGGTAAAAAAAAACATCATGTAATAATATTTCACAATATTAGGCTACTGTTTTTTCCGGTATTTTTAATTAAATAAATGCAGGCTTGATAAGCATGAGACTTTTTGCAAAAACATAAAATAGTATCCAAATTTTTCCAGTATTTTTTTTTTTTTTTTAGATATTGCCCCTTTCTTACATTTGAGCCCTTGCCCCTTAGGAACTTTCTGCACGTCCCTGCAGGTTATTGAAGTAAAATAGGCTATAAGCTAGTCACCTTTTAAACTAATGAAAAGCTTAATTTGGATTTTAATGTTCAAAATGTCTATTTCTATCCACAAAACTTGCCAGAAGTCATGGTTTAAGGGTTTTTTTTTTATTCCGGAGGTGCATGCCCCCGGACCCCCCGACGAGCGGCTAACCTCCGGCACGTAACAGCACCACTGCTGGAAAAAATTCTAGGGGAAACACTGCACTGGCTGCTTTAGATTCACTCTAAAGAACTGGTTCATTAGAGTCATTTGTTTATGAACCAGACTACACTGGTTACACTGGCTGCTTTAGATTCACTCTAAAGAACTGGTTCATTAGAGTCATTTGTTTATGAACCAGACTACACTGGTTACACTGGCTGCTTTAGATTCACTCTAAAGAACTGGTTCATTAGTCATTTGTTTATGAACCAGACTACACTGGTTACACTGGCTGCTTTAGATTCACTCTAAAGAACTGGTTCATTAGAGTCATTTGTTTATGAACCAGACTACACTGGTTACACTGGCTGCTTTTGATTCACTCTAAAGAACTGGTTCATTAGAGTCATTTGTTTATGAACCAGACTACACTGGTTTAACTGGCTGCTTTTGATTCACTCTAAAGAACCGGTTCATTAGAGTCATTTGTTTATGAACCAGACTACACTGGTTACACTGGCTGCTTTAGATTCACTCTAAAGAACTGGTTCATTAGAGTCATTTGTTTATGAACCAGACTACACTGGTTTAACTGGCTGCTTTTGATTCACTCTAAAGAACCGGTTCATTAGAGTAATTTGTTTATGAACCAGACTACACTGGTTACACTGGCTGCTTTTGATTCACTCTAAAGAACTGGTTCATTAGAGTCATTTGTTTATGAACCAGACTACACTGGTTACACTGGCTGCTTTAGATTCACTCTAAAGAACTGGTTCATTAGAGTCATTTGTTTATGAACCAGACTACACTGGTTACACTGGCTGCTTTTGATTCACTCTAAAGAACTGGTTCATTAGAGTCATTTGTTTATGAACCAGACTACACTGGTTACACTGGCTGCTTTAGATTCACTCTAAAGAACTGGTTCATTAGAGTCATTTGTTTATGAACCAGACTACACTGGTTACACTGGCTGCTTTAGATTCACTCTAAAGAACTGGTTCATTAGAGTCATTTGTTTATGAACCAGACTACACTGGTTACACTGGCTGCTTTTGATTCACTCTAAAGAACTGGTTCATTAGAGTCATTTGTTTATGAACCAGACTACACTGGTTACACTGGCTGCTTTAGATTCACTCTAAAGAACTGGTTCATTAGAGTCATTTGTTTATGAACCAGACTACACTGGTTACACTGGCTGCTTTAGATTCACTCTAAAGAACTGGTTCATTAGAGTCATTTGTTTATGAACCAGACTACACTGGTTACACTGGCTGCTTTTGATTCACTCTAAAGAACTGGTTCATTAGAGTCATTTGTTTATGAACCAGACTACACTGGTTACACTGGCTGCTTTTGATTCACTCTAAAGAACTGGTTCATTAGAGTCATTTGTTTATGAACCAGACTACACTGGTTACACTGGCTGCTTTTGATTCACTCTAAAGAACTGGTTCATTAGAGTCATTTGTTTATGAACCAGACTACACTGGTTACACTGGCTGCTATTGATTCACTCTAAAGAACTGGTTCATTAGAGTCATTTGTTTATGAACCAGACTACACTGGTTACACTGGCTGCTTTAGATTCACTCTAAAGAACTGGTTCATTAGAGTCATTTGTTTATGAACCAGACTACACTGGTTACACTGGCTGCTTTAGATTCACTCTAAAGAACTGGTTCATTAGAGTCATTTGTTTATGAACCAGACTACACTGGTTACACTGGCTGCTTTTGATTCACTCTAAAGAACTGGTTCATTAGAGTCATTTGTTTATGAACCAGACTACACTGGTTACACTGGCTGCTTTAGATCCACTCTAAAGAACTGGTTCATTAGAGTCATTTGTTTATGAACCAGACTACACTGGTTACACTGGCTGCTTTAGATTCACTCTAAAGAACTGGTTCATTAGAGTCATTTGTTTATGAACCAGACTACACTGGTTACACTGGCTGCTTTTGATTCACTCTAAAGAACTGGTTCATTAGAGTCATTTGTTTATGAACCAGACTACACTGGTTACACTGGCTGCTTTTGATTCACTCTAAAGAACTGGTTCATTAGAGTCATTTGTTTATGAACCAGACTACACTGGTTACACTGGCTGCTATTGATTCACTCTAAAGAACTGGTTTATAAGAGTCATTTGTTCATGAATCGAACTACACTGGTTTTTGATTCCCTACAAAGAATTGGTGCATAAGAGTCTTTTGGGGTTTTTTTGGGATTGTTTGACCACTCAAAAGAAAATGTAGGAAAATATTACAAAATGTATTTATGTTTCCTTCTAGATAAATTCCACATACATACATACAAATGTATTGGCTCTATCATCCTTATTTCTGTATTCAAAGTTGATCTAGACATGTATATGGAAACTATCCAAAGCTCTGTTAATCGTAAAGCAGTGAAAACTATATCTATATGGCTTCAGGTTTGTTTCTTTGTATACACTTGTATATTGTTTTTTGTGTGCTGTATGTATTTGATTCACTAAAAATAACCAGTTTGTAAGAGTCATTTGTTTGTGAATCAGACTACACTGGTTGCACTCTTATTGTGTGCAGCTTGAGAGGACATCTCAATGGAATTGCAGAAGTCGACTAATGTTTTGTCCGCTAAGAGTCTCTCTACCTGTACTGTGAGCTGCTGTTGGGGTGTGAGCTCCTGTGGGATGTTGATGGTGAATCGCTCTTTCCCACACAGTTCCAGTGAGTCTGCATTCTCTCCTGGCAGGAACTGCAGCGGAGCGATTCCCATCCCCACCAAATGATTCTTATGAATCTTCTCAAAGCTCTCCGCTATCACTGCACGCACACCCTGAGACACACACAAACAGTCAAGACAGTCAGTAAGATCAGTGTTTATGGTGAACGAATTACAGGAAATTGAGTAGGCAACGACTTATCAGGAAGCAGATTATGGCTCCAGTACCAGTAAATAAGGTCCTTTGGCGGCCCAGTCACGCGAGCTGCCGGAGCCGTACTCTTTTCCTGCCAGGATGATGAGGGGAACTCCATCTCTCTGATAGCGTTCAGCAGCTTCAAACACATCCAGCTGTGATGGGACAACACAAATTAGACCATGAGCTCAGAGTCAGAAGGAATCATGTTCAAACCGGTTCAGTCAGGACACTGACCGTTTGTCCTGATGGAATGTGCAGTGTTTTGGGTCCGGTCTTCCCGATGAGACGGTTTTGAAGCTTTATACTGGCAAATGTTCCTCGAGTCATCACAGCATCATTTCCTCTCCGTGCACCATAAGAATTGAACTCCCGAGGGGTCAAACTGAGTCAAACATATAAAAGAACTGAACTTAGTATCTGATCATCTTTATATGATAATATTTATCAACAAAAGGCAGTTTTACTACAAAAATGTAATGCAAGCAGGAGAATCTGGGAACACTGAACCAAATCACTATAATGAATCCGACTTCTCACTGATGTAACACTCAATCAGAGAGTCTAAAACAATTTTAAGGACAAATATATGAAGCATACTGAAAAGAAACAGTAAAAAAAACTAATCTTACCGTTTGCTCTGCAGGAATTTGGCAGCAGCGCTGACTCTTGCGATGCTTCCCGCTGGCGAAATGTGATCGGTTGTTACTTTATCACCCAGAAAGAGGAGCGGGTACGCACTGTCAATGGACTTAGGAGTGCACACCTCTTTAGTCTGAGACAGAGAAACGGGCCGCGTTAATGTTGGAATACAGTGAAAATGTGATGCTGGAGGAGATGCACATCTGAATGACACCAGTGCTGTTATTGTTCACTAAATTTAAACCTATTTAAAACTAAATATAAAACATAAATAAAATAAGTACTAATATTAAAATGAAAAAAAAAAAGCCATTTCAAAATATTAAATACTATAATAGTACACAAATAATGCTAAAATAACACTGGATGACACTCTCACCAGTTTGCTGAAGAAGGACGGACAGCGGATGTAGGTGGATTTGGGATCCCACGGGAAGAGGGCAGATTCGGCAGAGTCTAAACTGTTCCAGAACGTTCTTCCTTTCTGCAGACAATCACACAAATCAGCTGGTATTAATATACAATTCTAATGATTCAGTGAATCAATCAATTCAAATAAATCCTATTATTCTATCATCTGAAGAAAATGTGCTATGAAACTCCTCGCACCTCCATCCGGCTCTTCAGCTCTTTGAACATGGAGGCGATGACGATGTTCTCCTCTGTGTGGTTCACTTCCTCTTTGGTTGGCCAGATATCCCGCAGATACACGTCCTTCCCCTCGGAGTTCACTCCTAGTGGTTCTGTCTCCAGGTTGATGCTGACTGTGCCTGCGATCGCATACGCCACCACCAGCGGGGGTGAGGCCAAATAATTTGCCCGGACGCAGTCACACAGACGTCCTTCTAAATGCCTGTTCCCAGACAGAACGCCACACGCCACCAATTCACCCTGCACACAAGCAGACAACTTAGATTAATATGCAGATGTTCCGAAAGAAAGAGGCAAAATGAGAGTTCGGTCTCACCTGTTTAATGGCGTCTACCACACTCTCAGGTAAAGGTGCTGTGTTGCCCACACATGTTGCACATCCATAACCCACCACCTCGAACCTGAAACCCATGATCGAAAAACATGCAGAGGTCATTATTTAGACAATTGTTAGTATGTGTATGTGAAATAAGACTATTATAATTTCACTTTTATTTATTTTTATTTCCTTTATATTTTATCATTCAATGAATCTTATTTCTTAGTTTATATTTTAAATTGTAATAAATATGATATTAAAATATTTCTATTACACATTTTATTTATTATAAATATATTTTTAAATGTCAGTGGTATTTTTGGTTTAAGTTTAGTTAGTCATTAATGATAACAGGTTACATGTGTGCACATATATGGCATGTATTTTGATCATTTCCATAGTATTTATTTTGTATGCATTTTATTTATAAATATTTAATACATTTAATTAATTTAGTTTTTCTGTTCCATTTTGAGAAATATCAAATAACACACAGATATATATATGTGTGTGTGTGTCTGTGTGTGTGTGTTTGTCTGTGTGTGTTAGTAATATAAAATATATTTAATATTTTTTATTATAATTTATAACAAAAAACTAATGAAAACCTATGAAAGGTTTTTTTGAACCTAGGAAATATTTAATAAATATTTATAAATAAAAAATAACATAAAATGATTTAATTCATATATATTCATATAAATTGTATATAATTGTACATTTAATGTATAATATAATTATATTTTATATATAATTATAATGTATAATAAAAATATAATGTATATTTAAAAAAATTCTCTAGTATTTGTTTTTCCTACAGCTTTCGTTTTAGTGATATTTTGTCACCAATAATAACCGTGGTATGCTTAAAGGTACAGTGTGTAGTATTTATGAGGATCTATTATGAGGATCTAAATGCAATTAATATCCATAACTATGTTTTCAGTGGTGTATAAAGACCTTACATAATGAGGCGTTATGTTTATATGACCTTAGAATGAGGCATTTCTATCTCAGCACAAAAGCCACCGTAGCTTCTCCATGTGCTTCGAAAGGGAGGGGTGAGCGGTGCTAATTCACAACCTCACTGGTTAGATGCCACTCAAATGTACACACTGCACCTTTAAGTACTGTACGTGCATATAATATTGTGTGTATGGTGTGTGTACCCGAGTTTCCTGAGGAAGGGCAGGACTCCGCTGGTGTTCAGGTAATGTGTGACGGTTCCACTGCCGGGCACCAGACTGGTCCTTATATATGGTTTTACTGTCAGACCAGCCTCGACGGCTTTCTTCGCTAGTAGACCTGAAAAAAAAAACATACATACATGTGAGATGCGCTAAACACTGTGCAAACAGCACATATCAGATCTACAGATGTCTTGACTTCTGACCTGCGGCCAGCATGACGGACGGGTTGCAGTTATTGGTGCAGCTAATGATAGCTGCGATGACGACAGATCCGTGTGCCAGGTTGTATTCTGCCCCCTCGTGGAGGAACGGGACCAGAGTTGCCTGCTTGTCTTTGGATATGTGGAAGCCCTTAAAACCCACCTACACATACATGGATGGCACAAAAAACAAACCCAGCTAGCAACTTGGTACAATTACTTAATTGAGAAATACTTTTCTGTGTGTGTTAATACTGTAAATGCATTCACCTTCTCATTCAGACAGTTAATAAAGTCTTCCTTCATGCAAGTCACAGCGACTCTATCCTGTGGCCTTTTCGGTCCACTGACATGAGGCACAATGGAGCTCAGGTTCATCTCGATGACCTATGACACCGACCACATCACGTGTTAACGACTGAACTTGGTCACCAAACGCTTGAGTGTTAGTGTATAAAGAAGTCTAAAAGGTACAGTTGCAAAAACAGCCTGTTTAATCCTCAAATGTTCACGAGAAAATAAATGAACCAACCTGTGAATACTCCGGCTCTTCTGATTGGTCACCGTAGTTTCTGAAGAGTTTGATAGCCTTCAGGTAATCTTCTAAAACCACAAGCTTCTCCTCACTGCAGACTGATCAGAAAAACATTTTTGAGTCAAATTACACCCGTAATATCACTTTAGGCTTTTTAAAGTGCCAAGAATGGTTCCTACTGGTGTGTTTAAAGTGCTGCAGGGTGATGTCATCCACAGGAAAGAAGCTCACAGTGGCGCTGTACTCTGGGCACATGTTAGCGATAGTTGTCCGATCGGGAGCCGAGAGCTGCTGTACACCAGGCCCAAAGAACTCCACAAACTTCCCGCCGATTCCGGCCTGACGCAGATGCTGAGACACAAAGATGTTATTTCTTCAGATGTCGATTTGCAAACTCACCCATGATGTCATATATTTAGGAGACAAGGACTTTGCTGTACCTTTGTAATGCCCAGTACGATATCAATGGACGTTGCAAGAGGATTGATGGTCCCCACGAGTTTACAGCCGACAACCTGTGGCAACGTCAAAGACACTGGCTGACCTAACATGACCGCCTCGGATTCAATACCTCCAACTCCTGAAAGAGAGCATGAGAGAGACGTTGTGAGGTAAGCAAAACTGAAGATTTCACAAATAATAACAGGAACTAGTGACATCGTGCTCACCCCAGCCCAGAATCCCGAGGCCGTTGATCATGGTGGTGTGGGAGTCCGTTCCCACCACGCTGTCTGGATAAATAAACCCCTCCCCTTCCTGTACCACCTGACACAGGTACTCTAGATTCACCTGATGCACTGTGTTGATGTCTGGTGGAACCACGTTGACGTTTTTAAAGGCTTTCGAACACCACTGGAGAAAGAGAAGTCACAAACACAAGACTTACAACACCATTCAAAGGTTTGTGGAACCTAACCCTAACCCATACATACTTTTTTTTTTTTTAAGTGCTACATTGTACTGTGTTAGACTAACCAGGACTAGTCACCACACTTGTATATTGTTGCCCTATTGTTTTGATTGCTTCTGCTCTCCTCATTTGTAAGTCGCTTTGGAAACGCCTGCTAAACAAAAATTTGTCTGCTAAATGTAATATTTTGTGGAAAAAATTTTTCAGGGTTCTTTGAAGGGCATTTCTTTGAATCTGAATCTTTTAAAGCACTATAAATGTAACTTTTGATCAAGTTAAAGCATCCTTGCTGAATAAGAGCATTCATTTCTTTAAAAAAAATCTTATTGACCCCAGTTTTTTGGTGGAGAATATTATTAACCAATAAGCACAAAATCAAGTCCCACCTTACATTATTATGAATATGCCAATATCTTATTTTACAGAAGTTAACTGCGATGTGAATGGCATGTTGTGTTGTCTTTGTGTATACATAGGCCTTTATCACGGTACGTGTCGTCACATCTGCCTTTGATTAGAGCGTTAAGGAATTTCTGCCTGGATTATTGTCAATGGACAGGTGCCAGTTTTGAGAAGAAAATGATACTTGTTTAGTTGAACTTAAGCGTCAATATATAAAACTGTTTATTTAGATACAATACCCTACCGTGTATGTCCTCTTTCATTTTAATGTGTAACATTGTCTGAGTGAGGCATCATCAGTGCTGCCGGTAGATTAACATGAACAACCCCATGCTATGGGCACAGCCAATAATAAAGGCTGCAGCGGAAGTGTATGCTACTACTGCGCAAGTGTGATAAAGGCCTATAAAAATCACAGAGAGCTCTGAAAACTCACCTTAAAGAACTGCAGTCTCTCTTTGTTTCTGGTTAGCTCCATCTCTTGATTTTTGATCATAGTTTCAGGCCTGTGTGCGTCAGACAGACATCAGCACATTAGAGAAAGCAAACAGATTAATGTGAGGGCGTGTATTAGTGTGTGTGTGCGCGAGGTGTAGACGTACTCTGACACGGGCTGCAGGTGGAAGGGGCACAGGAGGGGTGTGTTTTCTATCTGTACTGCTGCGGATCTTCCACTGGGGGCATCGGAGCAGGAGGATTTACTACAGCCGCCTCGATGACCCGGGCGTTGACCTGAACAGTGACTCCCTCGTGGCGATGGTCTCCCGGCAGAAGATCTGACAGCGGAGCCGGGACTCTCATCCACGGGGATTGAAGGGCTCTGGATGCCACTAAGAAATGAGGTAAACACTTGTTAGTGATTTTGTCGCTTGACAGTTAAAACGTGTTGCATCTTGCCAAGTTAAGGTCATAAAAAGAGACAGTTTACATAGAAAAAAACTTAAGCGAAATACATCACCAGCCTAATTACGGTGTACATTAGGACTTATGGGCATAATTATTGTTTATGTTAATGCTGTAATTATTGAGGTTTTAAACATAAATACTGTTTTAATCCTTTCTCTAACCTATGCGTTCACTCTCACCATTTGCTGTAGTCAATCTGCAGCGAATGATCTACGATGAGGTCTGTGGGGCATCTGGGGTTCACCAGGGTTGGATCAACCCCCTGTTTAGCTAAAGCATCTCTCATGGCTGCCAGATCCACCATAGCAGGAATTCCCCTGTGAACACACACAAAATGGAGGCATCAGGACATATCCAACCTTATGAACAGGCCCAGTTAATGTGCAGATGTTGTTGATAGGGCTGCACGATTATCAACAGCGATTATAAAACGGTAATCGCAATATGGCTTAGTGTTATTATCAAATTTCAAAGGCTGTGGCTGAATTAAATATATGTGAGGCGAGTTTTAGAGCAAAGCACGGTATTCTTAAGCCCGGGACACAACAAGCCAACCATCGGTCGCCGGGTCATTTTTGAGTGTCGGACAACTTAGTTTTTCTGGTGTGTTTCCCACCAATTGGCTCTAGCAGGGTTTCCGCAGGTTTCACCAAGTCAAATTTAAGACTTTTTAAGACCTTTTTAAGACCGTTGTGAATTAAATTTAAGACCTATATCACACAATAAAAAAATTTACAAAGGAAATGCAGAATCACAAAATTACTTACAAAGCAAATTAATTTATTCAAATTGAACAAAGTATCAGTAAACTTGTACTTCCCCACAGCTCGATGCCACCGGAATTTCACGATAGCCTATATATACATATATTTTTTGGGTGATTTGTTTGAGATAAATGACTTTAGTGGTAAAATTTTGTGGTGGAAATTTCCAGAAATGTAAATTTTTTTTATTTGTTTGTTTTTTATAATTAGGATGCCACATTTACCATATTATTATGTTAGATGCAGAATAGTTACACACGACAATAAAACAAACAAAATGCATAAATATTGTTTGGTATCTTACAAAAAGAAAAAAAGTGGTGTGTTAATAACACGATCGCTTATAGGGTGGGAAATATGACCAAAAATCTTACAAGTAGGCCTAAACCACAGCAATAAGCAACTGCTTAATACGTTCTCAAGTAATTAAGTAATCAAGTAAACAGTCAGTAATAAAATAAAAACTTTAAATAGTTTAAGTACTGTTTTTTCCCCTGTTGTTTTTGTTGTTTGTTTAACATTAACGACACAGAAAGGAGCGTATGGGATATATTATGTTACATTCACTTTAAGACCTACAGTAATGTGCAGATCCAATACTGACACACGTCCCAAACTTGTTTACTCAAGACATAACCGCCAATATGGACATAGACAGTCATAATTATGTGTGTCTTTGATCATTAAAGGGCAATAAGCCTAGAAATAGGACATATTTCTGTACACTCGCATGAGCACTGACAGTCGGCAAACACATGCACAGCATCTGCAGCCAGTCTGACGTTGGTCAGTGTGTCAGTACCAAATTGAGTTTGTGGTTTACATCGCTTTTATTTACTCTTTTTTAGTGCTATCAGGCATATCATACTTTTTATTTGGTCATTCATCCACCTTGCGCAATCGGTTCGCCTGGTCCTTGTCACTTATGCGAGACAGCAGGTGACAATGATTCGCCTTCGCTTTCACGATCACAGAACTGAAGAACTGTTAGCTGAAGTATAAAATTTGTTTGATGTGTCTGTGGTACAATCCGAAAGAGACTCGCGCCAACATGAAAGCTGACTGGCTGCAATATACGTAAGATGCATGTTGGTCTCGTTTGTAGCCTTAATACAGCGAAATACACTTGGACTAGAGAAAGAAAGAAATATAACACACCGGAATAAACATTAAACACACACACACACACACACACACACACACACACTAAAGCGCTGCGGGAGCATTTCAATGAGCAATAGAGGTAGCGTTACATGAAGGTAGGAAAATTAAGACCCGTTTAAAATCATTTAAGACCTAGAACTCAATACTTCAGTGAATTTAAGACTTTTTAAAGGGGTCATAGAATGGTACATGCACTTTTACAAGTTGATTATACGGAAATGTGTGTTGGCAGTGCCTGTACACAACCATCCTATAATGATAAAAATACATCCAGTGTTTTTTTTTTAATCTCCTTATATATTTTCCCCTGTCTCAAATCGAGCCGTCTGACCGTGTGACGTTACACGGTGTACGCCCCTCCTAAGATTGTTGATTGACAGCAGCGTTTCAACACAGACCCGCCCTGAGCGAGCTGTCATCAGTCCGCCATTGTTGATACTCTGGAACAGAATGGCGTCTAAGCGATTGTGGTGTTTTGTTGTTGTTGTGTGTAATAACGAACACAGCAGTCATTTTGATGTTCCTAAATCCGAACTGCTGAAGACCCAGTGGCTGCTGAGTTTTGTTTTAGAAGGGAATATTCCCCCCGATCAACGTCAATGTTTGCGCGAATCATTTCTCAACAGACTGCTTTATAAACGAGCGTCAGTATAAAGCAGGTTTTGCTAATAAGCTGCTCTTGAAAAAAGGATCGTGTTCCTGCTGCACCTCAGGAAGTTGTGAGTGTAACGTTTTATTAACCTTTATATTAATCTTTGCAAATCGCTTCACGATGAATGAGGCTAAAATTTACAGGGTAAGTTACATTACGGCATGCTTTCTGTGTATGATGTTCTCAATATAATTCATAATCCCACGTTTATAATGAACAACGCGTTATGTTTGTTATTACAAACTGTGTACTCGGGTGATAAAGTTAACGTGGTAACACTACACTAAGCTTACTTTTGTACATGGTTTATAACGGTGTCTGTTACGATTAAGAAGTAATGTAAAAAAAAAAAATCTTATAACATAACATCAATCTGTCAATGAACTAACACATCAGTAAACACATAGCAACTACACTACTCTGCCAGTACAAAGATAGATCAAAGTGACATGACGTTAACCAACCATTCAGAAACGTCCTGTTCGAACTTCGATGGGTTCGTCATCTTGTTCCTAGTCCGACTCCGGTTCAAAATGATAAGGTTGCTCAGATGTTTCCTCAGAGACTCCCGTTGCCATTATTTCTCGAAAATATACCCTCAAATGTTGTCAAGGCAACACTCCACGTGTGTTGTGGTGTTGTGTCGGGTCGAACCGAACGCCCCACAGAGCAGAGGGGGCGGGGTGAGCAAAGCTCATTATCATTTAAAGTCACATGCACTGAAATGACTTGCTGAAAACTGAGCTGGTTTTGACCAGGTAAAATGAGTGTTTTCTTACAATACTAATGAGAATTTTTAATTAAAGTATATTACAAACTTTTCATTTAGACAGTAAAGAATCATATTAACTTGTACAAAAATGTCATTCTATGACCCCTTTAAGGCCTAAAATTTTGATTTTGAAATGTAAGACTTTTTTAGACTTTTTAAGACCCCGCGGAAACCCTGTCTAGTCGGACGCCGTTGGGTTTTTTGGTTCGATTCAGCATATAAATACTTGATTTTAATAGTAATACTAATACATATAGTATAATAATATTTGGTTTTTATTTAGTTATAATCACATTCATTATTATTGCTGTTATTATTATTTTATAGCCATATTGATATATAAATCACAAAGATTGTGCAGCCCTACCTGAATTATTATACAATTTGATTTGCCCAAATCATGCATCCCTAGTCAATAACTCACGTAAAATCCTGCAGCAGAACCCTGGCGGGCGAGAACACCACCTCAGCCTGGTTCTGCTGTGTCTGCCAGTCCAAAATATTAGAGACATCCTCTGTCTTCACGTAGAACCCGTCACACTTCCGAATGGCGGACTCCAGGAGAACCCGTATACAGAACGGCAGTTTCTCTACAAGAAAAAGAGCCAGTTAGTGCTTTTGCAAGACTACAATGTTTACATGTTTTTTTCTTATAAGTCACTTGTATCTGTGCATTAAATAATTTAGTTAAAGACCCTAACTGACCATATCTGGTATCATCGCTGAGCTTCTGTGGGTTGAAATATCTCAGCTCTTCATTCTGTGGGCTCCGGAGGGTGTCGATCACATGGCCGAACGGATGTTCTGTAGAGAATAAAAGCCATTCTTGAGCATTTTGGTGAAAAACACTGAGAACGAGCTGATGAATGAATGTAATTTGTGCAACAGAGAAGGAGAGAAGGAAAGGAATGGCTTGTGTGTCTAAAACTGATTAATCTGATCTGGATTCGAGTTTGGCTTTAACTGTGTAACATGCATCTGCAACAACCAAACCTGCACCTGCAGGGCTCATGTAACTCAGAGAGAGTGTATCTTTCTCTTAAACCACCTCTGCTCATTGACCTTCACCGCTTCCCTTCCTAAAGTTCCCATTAGAAGGCACAAGTCTGCAGCTGTGTTACTTGTGTTGGCTTGGCACTGGTGAGTAGTATTGAGACTGAGAGCTTACAAGACTAAATCGTGTTCAATTAAGGGATGCACCAAACATTCAGCAACAGAAAGCTTTCATTTAAGAAGAGAAAAGTAAAAGGTGACAGGAACCTGGTTCAAAGCTGAACACTGACATCTATAAACCCACATTATGATCAAAATTCAAACACAATTGCAAATTGATTATTTGCATTTCCGCATTGTGCTTTAAGGCCCCCACTCTTGGTGATTCAGGACATTATTAAACAGTCTTTGCATTCTCTCATAGCAGAAGGCAGAGAAACGTCTGTTAAAAACCCTGTTCTCCTAAAGAACCGGTCACATATCCAAATCTAAAGAACTTTCCAGTGCACTGTTAGTATTTTTATCATAATAGTGTATCAAAAAGGTGGCATTTATTGAGTGCTTTTGGGCATATGCTTTGTTTAGATCCATTGAAAAATACATCCATTGTTGCACTCCATTGTTTACATAAAATGTAGTTGTTCACTCACTCACACACACACAGTTCAGGATAGGGCTGTAACAATTTGACCAAAAATAAAAACCTCGATTAATTGAACATTTTACCTCGATTGTTTTGCTCTTTTTTTTTGCTTTCCATTTTTTGCCCTCATACGGTTTTTGAGTAAGTTCCTGATAAGGCTTTTACTGTAAATATTTTCTTTTCTTTTTTCTAATGAAAAAGTGCAAAGTGCATTTCTTTGTGATTTTAAAATACTTGAAGGAAACGGTTCACTTTCAGCAGTTATTGTCTATGGGGCAGATTTCTGCTTGTTGTACATCAGATACATATAAATTAACACAGTAGGCCTATATTTGATTTATTTGAATGCATTAATGAGAGAGTGATTGTGTGTGTGAATTTCTCATACCGTCTCTATTCATTATGAATTACTTACTTCAAAGGTATTAAAATATATGCCTATAACGGTTGAGTTTCTAAGCTACTTTAGTGACTTTACTTTAGTCACAGGACAGCGTTGACACTGCGTTTCTGCGCGCGATCTTCACGTGATGTGCAAGCTTCTAACAGTGTTCGTTTGTCACAATATATCAGGCATTAGTTCAACATAATACACATCTGATGGTCTAAAATCACTTTACTGTTCAAATTGGCAGGCCTTAAAACACATACAAATGACAAAGCTTTGTGAGGACGCAGGTGAAAGAGTTCTGCCTTCAGGGCGCGCGCGTTGTCAGAGACGCGACACGGCTCGGCTCTCTGTGTCACAGAAAAAAGCTGAGCACTGAACGGAGAAGTTTTCCGTATTGTTATTTTTGAATAGTGCACAATCGCTTCAATGTTCAAACTGGCAAGCTTTAAACGCATTTACTTGACAAACTTTATGAGGAAGAAAGTGAAAGTGATTTGGCTTCGGGGCTTGCGCGCACCGTCTGTGTGTGTGTGTGGCAGCATAGGCTATAAGAACGGCAATTAACTGACCGGTATAAACTGTGTTTACTATAGTGCAGTTACTATAGTGATTCTGGGCATCTATAAACACAGATAACTGCTCCTGCATCTCTGTGCCTGCAAACTGCACTTGACGTGACTAACGGGGGCGGAGTCACATGACTAAAACCGAAATAACCGACATGGGAAAAATACGTCGGTTAGAGGTTCTGAATTTCAGTTACGATTATTTTCCGATTAATCATACAGCCCTAGTTCAGGAGCAAAAATCTGCCTTTAAACTTGAATGAAAGAGTGGTGAAGGTGACATCACTTTGTAGGCCAAAACGCAGAAGCGAGTTAGCATTTTAGCACTTCCGACTCCCTCATCCTAAAGTCAATGGGTTTTTTGAATGGGTTTAATTTGGTTAAATGGCTAAAATAAGGTCTCTGGTGAACACCAGACACTTTCACCGTTTATTCTATGACATAACATATATCAGTATTACCCCACTAGTCATTTTTTGAAGCTGTTATGTGTCTTGAAAACGGCGGTTGCTAAATGGACTACAGAGGCAGTCGGGAAGATTAAACGTCATCACACCGAACATCTAATCCCAGTCCGCTTTTACAGCCTCATTATGCTCATTATAAACTAGTCTAACTCAAACTTTCTGGGAAAATGTTAAAAAACTATAAGCTTCCCTCAACTCTTTCAGTGATGGTGACATGGAAGTCGAGCGACCGTGGTGTAGTTCATTTATAGTCTACCTTTAGCTTTTTACTTCTGCCAACTACATTTAGGCTTCAAATTCATAAAAGTTGAGTTAATCTGTGATAATTATCTTGATGGACAAAACGTGTAAGTATCATGACCTTTTGTTGATCACAGAGCTTGTTTTTTGTGATAATCCAAAAGCCTATGGGAAAATCCTATTGGTTTTTCTCAAGGGAACCAGTGCGATGCCAACTGGCGTTTGGCCTACAAAGTGACATCATACCTGCACCACTCTCTAAAGATTTGATATTTATTATTATAATTCATCAATATCAAATAAGTGACTCTCACAGACTTATCCTAACACACACAGAAGAGAAGTAACATCAGCACTGCTGCAGTCAGAAGAAATTAAAAAAAGGGCGAGAATTTACTATCCATGCAGAAAGAAAATGTTTGTGACAGTTCACTAAACCAAGAGAGGACAACAAAACCAAACTATGATCTAAAACACACACACACACACTAGTGTGATGTGTGTGGAGGAGGGTGAACACGCACAGACACACACTTATCACTCACACCCTGCGTCTGCTGCACGTGTTAGATTAGGTCAGATGAGTTTAGATTAAACTGACGTAAGGGAACACAAACCTGCATCTGCCATATGAATGAACACAAAAAACCCCTGATCCTTATTTACGACACGGAAGATATAGACACTGGGTGGGAAAAGTAAATAACACTCTCGCTGACAGACAAGCAGATTACAGCAGGATCAGTGAACTAACATGAAGAACTAACATGCGCAGTTCATTATAATTATACAACCTATACCTCTGAACGAAACCACAGTAGACCTTAAATAAGACACAAGTTAGCACATTTATGAAGACGGTTCCCTCCCAAAGTTTAAGTTTCCCATTAAAAAAAAAAAAATTATTTTCTTTTTAATTGTTGGAGCTAGGAGTTATTTTAATAATGTCAGCATAAGGAAGAATTTTATTTTGTTGAAAGAAAAAAAAAAAGGGCAATTTGCTGATTTTGGCCCAATGTGTCATAAGTTTCAAAAAACTTCCACACAATGTAGGTTTTACAGTTTGGGAGACATTTGGTTCCCATAAAGTATATACCGACTTATATATAGACTTGATTTTCAGGACTAAGTTAATTTTAAGACACTATGGGTTCATACATTTAGCTATTTTAACAAACAGGCTCATTTAAAGTGCCCCTATTATGGTTTTTCGAATATTCTCGTAATGTAAATGTTCAGTAAAGTTGTGCACAATAAATAAAGTTATTGTCACTCAAAAGAAAGAATTGACTCTGAACTGCATAAATGAGTGCTTTGTATTTCGAATCTCAGTGTTACGATTCTACATCACTAGAAAAGACATTTGCATAATGCCCGGCTATGTTGTACATTGTCCGTCCGCGAACAATTTGTCCCGCCTTCAAACACGTCATTTTACTGACAACGGTTTCTTAAATCTCGGAGTGAAACGTGGGATTCGGAAAACCCTTGTTCTTGAAAGATTGGTCAGTACCAGTTTATTTGGACCAGCACAGAATCACAAGTAATATGAATAATTATTGATGTATATACAGGGCTCCAGACTAACTTTTTTCACTAGGAGCACAGTGGCCCCCAACTGAAAATTTTAGGGGCACAACCAGAAAATTTAGGGGCGCACCCCGTAAATCAACATGCTAACAAAATCTACTTTCTACCGGGTGTTCAAAAACAGGGTTTCTGGGTCTGCAGGGTTTAGTCAGTCAAATTTAAGACTTTTTAAGACCATTATGATTTAAATTTATGACCTAAACGAATTACGAAAAATAACTTCCTTTCAAAAAAGTCTTTTTTTAAATTTTATTTCTTTAAAAGTAACAAGTTTCATTATTTAAAGTTGTAGAAACCAGAGCATTAATTGTGGTTTTAAACTACTCTTTATTGTCAGAACATATCATGCCAAACAGGTGAACATTTCACAAATCTGAGGTAAAACATTCAAACATTTGTCCGTAACAAAATAAATACCTTTATTGGAAAATTAATTTCTTATTTTCTGCATGTGCTAATGGAGGATATTGTTTCAAGTCTTGAAACAGGTTTGTGTTGCCTGACTTTGATGGCACGTATCTTCATGAAATGTATGAAAAACAATAGTATCCTAAATACATTAAATACTTAAATTATATTCCATTAGTCCTTAAATACATTGTCTACATTAATAATAAAAATACGATTCAATTCAATATGTATATCCCACATTTCACGGTGGAGTTATTACTAGGCTAACGTTACAGTAAATCCATGGTAAATGATGGGGATTTGTTGATGGAAACGCCTTCTAACTGTATTGTTGTGCACAGCGTTTCTCCTGTTTGTCAGCGCTGTTTCATCTGCCTTTAAACTGGTTTAAATCACTGAGACATTTGTGTTCTTCGCTGAATTCAAGCGATTCTCATTGGATCTTGTGACCGAGACCGATCAGAGTAAACGCACCGCCAGCGCATTTTTAGGGGGAAAAGGCGATGGTGGAACCAATGAATGAATGAATGAGCATATCAATTTAAGACGTGGCTAAATGTAATTTATGACCATGTATGGAAAATCCGGATGTTTTTATGACTTTTTATGGCCTAAAATTTGTATTATTAAATGTAAGACTTTTTATTACTTTTTATGACTCCGCGGAAACCCTGAAAAAACATAGTTTAGTGTTTTATATTGTTTAAGTTTCCGGCTAACTCACGTTATTACGGTCTTACTGAAATATTTCTGCTAATCAGCTGTGGGCCACTATTACCTAAAACTGTGTCTATTCATGCCGATTATCTTTAAAGATAAAGGATGGAGCGAGATTTGTTTGGCAAACTTCAATGTTACATCAGTCCTTCACGTCAGTGCTTGGCTAACGTATGCTTTGTTATTGATACACTTCCTACTAGGGGTGTAACGATACACTCATGTCACGATTCGATATTAATCGTGATACTAAACTCACAATACGATATGTATCCAGATGTTTTAAGTCAAAATAAAGAAGCATTTTTTTTTTTTTTTATAAAATAATAATATTATTATTAGTGTGTTACTACCAGGACCTACAAATATTCCCCCATTGCATTATTATACATTATATTGCGCATTATATATAGTCGTTTAATGTAATGTCCCAAATTCCGTCAAAATTAAATTTTCCCCTCACGCATTCAATGCAGGCAGGATTCTCTCCCGGTGCTCGCTATGTCCCGCCTCTCCCGCTATTAATGAACTATACATATAAGAATGAACCATCTAAATCAGAATTTTTGTCGAGCCAGAACGTATCGACTAAAAATCGACTGGGAGATTACAGCCCTACATTTTTATATTGTGATATATCGTTTAACAATATATTGTTACACCCCTAGTTCCTACATGTGCACTGCAATAAATTAGAAATACACACGTGGTTTGTTGATGGACACTAGGGACACAAGCTGAGCCATATCGCATTAATTATTACGGATGTATTGCCTGCGATAATTAATGCGATATGGCTCAACTTGTCAGTGAACTACGGCTCTGTGAAGTAAATGCCGCTCCATCTGAAAGCAGGTGATGGCGATTTACTACTAATCAAGGAACCGGCTTTACTGACGAGATGCGCTTTACTGAATGTCATGCGATATATCGCCCAGCCCTAATGGACACACACTTGTGCAGCTGCAACATCTCATAATGTTCCTCAAACTGAGTAGCATCACTGAGCAACGTCCTGTTCAAGTCGTCCTTGTGAAGGAGGTTCGGGTTGAATAACTAGTTCTTCAATGTTTCATCATCGGACTCGTGCTCGGATTGATATGGGAAAATGCACAACATCGTTACTGTCTTTACAGTGTGTACAATCACTGAGCTTTAGGAAGCCTCCGGGGCTGAAGTTCAGTTATGGTAATGGCCGTTTAGCTTCCGACACATGTGCGCAGTAGACCAATCGTAAAATAGTGGGCCGTCTGACCAATCAGAGCAGAGTAAACTCACGGAAAGGAGGGATTTAGAGAGACTCAATCATCCAAGGAATCGTTTGAGAGTCATTAACAAATGTGGTGATGTGCAATGTATATTATTTCAAAATGAAAGTGTTTTTGAACTTTGATGCATGTAAAACTGTTGTAGGTAACTAAATTAGGAGCCTTTAAAATAGCATAATAGGGGCACTTTAAAATATTAACATCCAACGTATGCTCTTGTGTCAACACAAAACACGTGTCGTGCTGCTCTCGTGAACGCGTTGGAGATTAATACTTTATTAATAAAGTGATAAATCATGTTTTGTGTGCACACAAAGTACTTGAGTCACTTCATAAAAATCGAGGCTAAACCACTGGAGTCACATGGATTACTTTAATGCTGTCTTTACTACCTTTCTGGACCTTAAAGGTGGTATTTGCGTAGGTAGGATGTCAATGGAGGGACAGAAAGGGCTCAGATTTCATCTAAAAGATGTGCATTTGGGTTTTCCGAAGATGAACTAAACTCTTTGGAACAGCATGTGGGTGAGTAATTAATGACACAATTTTGGGGTGACCTAAACCTTTAAAATCATAATTTGTCCAGAATCAACAAAAAGTTGAAAAACGTTTCAAGTTTACGCACATTTTACTCCTGAAAGAACAACCTCATTAGAAGATGAAGTAACAGAAGATGTATAATTGTGAAGATCTAAATACAGAGAAAGATTGTGCTTTGCAAAAGTTGTTCACTGTGACATTAGTATGGTAGAGGGATTGTATTACATGATAATACTACTTCAAATCACATATATAATACACATAATGATACTGAATAATTACCATATTCGAATACTATAGTATTTCATAGCACAGCAAAGTCAAAACACTATGGGAGGCTTGTGAGTACCGTGATACGCGTGTGTTATTGTAAACAACAGATAATAATCGAGCATTGTGCATAATAGGATCGTGCATTGTTCCTATTGAGCTGCCTGGCAACACAACATCTCAACATTTTTGGGCATCAGAGACGTTAAACTGATGCTGTCAAGCTGGGCATCTCACTGGGTTTCTGACACACATCAGTTTTAGATCGCGTGAGCTGCATCATCGCACGCGAGCTGTCTCTCTCGCCGCTAGCCGCACTGCTAACGACAAAACCGACTCTTTCCTCCTTTTAAAAGTGAATATTTGCGAACTGTTTTGCCAAACAATTGTGACTTCGCATATGACCGTTTACATAATTCTCTGTCAGAGCGTAAATTAGATGAATACCGTTATTTTTGTCATTTAAAACAGCACTTACCGTGCTGGGGTGAACCGAGCGCCATGATGAGTCCTAATGTTAACACGACTCCACTCGCTCGAGCCACGACGGCTAGCCAACCAGCGAGCAGTTCCTCCCTGGAGCACTGTCCAATCAGCTGAAATCTTCTCGCACATCGCCATCCAATCATCAAACACTTTCCTTAATCACTTTGGTTATTTAATAGATGTCAACGGAGCATTTGTTCGTTTAATGACTAATTTATGATTTATTGATTTAAAAAGGGTAAATGTCTGAAGACACGTTATTTATTTTTTAACAAATATTTTGTTATATAAAAATATTTTTTTATTATTATTATTATTTATTTATAACAAGTGTGTGTGTACATATTTAAGAAATATTTGCATGTATATATTTATAACATATATTTATATATGTATAGTGTGTATATATATATATATATATATACACACAACTCCTCTTGTGTCAATGACCAATGAGCAGGCAGGCAGTAACGGTCGCTCGTCCTGTCAGTGACGTTTGAGCATGCGCCGGAAGTGTGGCTGAGCGTTCGGCTGGATCGGCATGACTTTCCTCCTGCAGGCCGCGGATCGATCAGAGAATATGCCGTTTTTAGAGGCATAATAGTGTGTTTATCTCATGACAGGACCGCGCAGCTCCGCTTGAGGCCGCTGGATGGAGAAACGGCAAATATGGCGAGCTAACCGGGTGAGTTACTGTGTATCTGGGAGTGGGAGGTCAAATGAAGTGTCATGTACTTCTGACGGGCGAGATGTTTTTCCCCCGGGGGTGTCAGGTGGTGTATTGTCCTGTGTACTGCGCATGTGCAGTAGAAAGTAGGGGGGTCGGCGAAACTGCAATACTAGATGTCGATAACAAATAAATACAGGGCCAGTATTGTCTTGCTCCGATACTTTTTACTTTTAAAAACATGCACTATAACTTCACATGTACTTTCCTGTTGGGGAGAGCAGTGTATCGGGATTTATGAGGTAAATACATCAGTAATATGCTTAAAAATATGCTTAATATGCCATTTTTGAAAAATGATATTTTATTCATATGTTATATGTCCTCTGTAGTTGGCACTAGGACTCAAAAAATAAAATGACATGAAATTGCATGTATAGGCAAAAATAATATTTATTTTTCATTTTAGGTTACAGGATTTTTTTTTAAACAAACTTTGTTTAAAGATGATTTTGAACTATGTTATGAAAGATAATGCATTGATATACCATTTTACTTTATGCAATATGTGGGTAAAATGGCCATACTTGGATTTTCCCATCCAGTACAATGTATCTATACACTGCATCTAATTTGCATATTAATGTATTCTTGGTGCCACATGTAATGAAAATAGAAGTGTAATAATGGGAGGAATAATTGGCAACATTTTCATAATAATATCTAATATTTCATAGGAATATTGATATGTAATTTATTTCCCTGTTCACTTGTTGTGTCTCCAAAATGCCTGATAAACACGATTTAAGTCCTGGCGTCCACTACAGTGGTCATTTATGAAATCATAGCCCTGTTTTGTAACAGAAAGTCATATTTTGATCAGAAACCCCATAACATTTTCCTGAGATGTTGATTTATAACAAACAATTTGAAAATTAATCCGATTTAAATTATAATTACAAAATATTACCATATTTCCATAAGAGTGCTAAATAATGTCAGCCGTTTTTAAAGACCAAGAAGAAGAAGTTGTCCTGGTGAAACCTCCAAACATTTGATATCTCTGCAAAGCCCCGAATGTGCTCTTTACAGGACATGTGACATGTGACATGTATGATGTCAGAGAAATTCACTAAAATATAATGTCCACTACAGTGGACAAAAGCCTATTCCTGGGTCCCAGGAGGATATATACACACACACACACACACACACACACACACACACACACACACACACACACACACACACGTATACATGCATATTAATTATACACAGTACTATGTAAACACAAATATTAAGTAAAAATATTATATTATGTAAACTCAAACTTTTATTTTGGATGTGATTACTCGCGATCAAACGTTTTGACAGCAGTATATTGCTTAAAACAATTTTCAATAAACAAGTTGCAAATGTTCATCTTTTGTTTTTAATAAACTTCAACACCTTTTTTTTTTCAAATTTTTTCAATTACTTTTTTTAATCTCTGGGATTTACTATATTTACAATAAATACTGCAATTTTCCATTAAAAAAAGACTCATTAATCTAAAAACAGATGGGATGTGAAAATGCATAGTTCACAGATCTCAGATGTTCTATATCATACACTTTGTTTACACACGTCAAGAAATTATCTCTGTCGAGCATGATTATGGCATAACCCAGCAGTCACATGACCTTTGAACTCTGTACCTTCGGATATGCATCAAAACATGCAGCTTGTATGAAATGTTGTGGTTTTGTCATTGCAGGTTATGCGGGAGAGAAGCGAGTGTGTGTGTGATTTTTGTGTGTGAGGTCATCGGCCGCAATGATGCAGCAGAAGCGCAACATTCAGATCATCGAATGGGAGGATCTGGACAAGAGGAAGTTCTACTCGCTGGGCGTCTTCATGACCATGACCACGCGGGCCACCGTCTACCCGTTCACCCTGATCCGCACCAGACTGCAGGTGCAGAAGGGGAAGTCGCTCTATAACGGCACCTTCGACGCCTTCTGTAAGATTGTGAAGGCTGAGGGAGGGCGCGGCCTCTATCGAGGGTTCATGGTGAACTCGTTCACACTGATCTCAGGTCAGGCCTACATCACTACCTACGAGTTGGTAAGGAAATACGTGTCCTGTTACACGTCCAATAACACGGTCAAGTCTCTGGTGGCGGGCGGAGCGGCATCGCTGGTGGCCCAAAGCATCACGGTGCCCATCGACGTGGTGTCCCAGCAGCTCATGGTGCAGGGTCAGGGGTGTCAGCTCACACGCTTCAAACTCAAGCCCAAGATGGCGATGTCCACGTCCAAACACAAAGTCACATTCGGTCAGACCAGAGACATTGTGGTTCTGATTTTTCACACGGATGGATTTCGGGGATTTTATCGAGGATATGTGGCGTCGCTGCTCACCTACATACCCAACAGCGCCGTCTGGTGGCCTTTTTATCACTTTTATGGAGGTAAAGAAAATGAATATTTAGTGATTAAAAACCCAAAAACATAACAGATTCCGGTAGGGGTTGAAGTACCTTTTTTTTCATTTTTTTTTTTTAAATGTGGCGTTTTTAAAATGCTTTCAGACAAACCATGTGCAAATTCATGTCAACACCATTGCTGAGTATTTTCTCCTTAAAACTGCAGTGAACCAAAGAAATCGCTGGTGTTTCTAACGTCACAAACTTGTAACCAATCACGACAATGTGTGGGCGGGGCTTTAGCATATCAATATATATTCTCAAGTCTCAAGAGAAGCCAGGTTATCCCGGTATATTTTTCTGGTCATATGTAAATTTGGGTACATTTAGCAATATAGCGGGTGAATGGTGTATGTTATGATGAACTATGTGCCACTGACGTTCTATCAGGTTCAAAGCCTTTCTAAGGAGGCTGATAGAAGGCAGCTGTCTGACTCTGAGGTGGCGAACGGGAACATGGTTTGTGGGACATTAGCAACACATTATTAGCTGTTTGATAATGTAGTTAAGCTCATATTAAAGGGGTCATGAACTGTGTTGTTTTATGGTGTTTCCTGGGGTGCACTTATAATGTTAGAGTGCTTTTTACATCAAAAAGTGTCATAATTTATAAATAAAAGGCATTTTTCCTGCCCTGATTTTAGCCCTCTGCTCTGAACGCTCTGTTTTAAGGGGCGTGTCCGCTGGGAGACTTCAGTGTAAACGGCCACTGCTTTGATTGGCTAACATCTTTCCATTTGAAATGGTATTACTCTCTCTTTTAGCGAGTTTTTACTATTACAGCTCTCATGGTTAACTAATCGTGAAAAGTGTTGCATTACATTTAGATCTATGGCATTATATTTAGATCTATGGCATTATATTTAGATCTATGGCATTATATTTAGATCTATGGCATTATATTAAGATCTATGGCATTATGTTTAGGTCTATGGCATTATATTTAGATCTATGGCATTATATTAAGATCTATGGCATTATGTTTAGCACTATGGCATATTAAGATCTATGGCATTATGTTTAGATCTATGGCATTATGTTTAGATCTATGGCATTATATTAAGATCTATGGCATTATGTTTAGATCTATGGCATTATGTTTAGATCTATGGCATTATATTTAGATCTATGGCATTATATTAAGATCAATGGCATTATGTTTAGATCTATGGCATTATGTTTAGATCTATGGCATTATATTTAGATCTATGGCATTATATTTAGATCTATGGCATTATATTAAGATCAATGGCATTATGTTTAGATCTATGGCATTATGTTTAGATCTATGGCATTATGTTTAGATCTATGGCTTTATATTTGGATCTATGGCATTATATTTAGATCTATGGCATTGTTTAAATCTATGGCATTATATTTAGATCTATGGCATTATATTAAGATCTATGGCGTTATGTTTAGATCTATGGCATTATATTAAGATCTATGGCATTATGTTTAGATCTATGGCATTATATTAAGATCTATGGCATTATATTTAGATCTATGGCATTATATTATATTTAGATCTATGGCATTATATTAAGATCTATGGCATTATATTTAGATCTATGGCGTTATGTTTAGATCTATGGCATTATATTATATTTAGATCTATGGCATTATATTTAGATCTATGGCATTATATTATATTTAGATCTATGGCATTATATTTAGAACTATGGCAGTTTAAGATCTATGGCATTATATTTAGATCTATGGCATTATATTATATTTAGATCTATGGCATTATATTTAGATCTATGGCATTTTAAGATCTGTGGCATTATATTTAGATCTATGGCATTATATTTAGATCTATGGCATTATATTTAGGTCTATGGCATTATGTTTAGATCTATGGCATTATGTTTAGATCTATGGCATTATGTTTAGATCTATGGCATTATGTTTAGATCTATGGCATTATATTTAGATCTATGGCATTATGTTTAGATCTATGGCATTATATTTAGATCTATGGCATTATATTTAGATCTATGGCATTATATTATATTTAGATCTATGGCGTTATGTTTAGATCTATGGCGTTATATTTAGATCTATGGCATTATATTATATTTAGATCTATGGGATTATATTTAGATCTATGGCATTATATTTAGATCTATGGAATTATATTTACATCTATGGCATTATATTTAGATCTATGGCGTTATGTTTAGATCTATGGCATTATATTATATTTACATCTATGGCATTATATTATATTTACATCTATGGCATTATATTATATTTAGATCTATGGCATTATATTTAGATCTATGGCATTATATTTAGATCTATGGCATTATATTTACATCTATGGCATTATATTTAGATCTATGGCATTTTAAGATCTATGGCATTTTAAGATCTATGGCATTATATTTAGGTCTATGGAATTATATTTAGATCTATGGCATTATATTTAGATCTATGGCATTATATTTAGATCTATGGCATTATATTTAGATCTATGGCATTATATTATATTTAGATCTATGGCATTATATTAAGATTGTGGCATGAAAGGTTGCAGTGATGATCATTGTAGCCGATCACACACATGTTGAGCGCATGAAAACAGTGATCTCGTCATTGCAACTCAGTTTCTATACACTAATAAATGCTTTCATCTTCACTAACAGTGCAAACGTGATATAGGTAAGAGATTTGTTGAGTAAAACGGGAGTCACTGATAAACGCGTCACTGATGAACTCTCCTGTTTGAATAGCAGGTTCAGCGTGTGCTGCTCCAATGATTGCAAAGGGAACTTTCTTTGATCACTTTCTTTATAGAATTGAATCACCGTTAAATAACAGATTATTTTCATCATACTCAACAACGCAAGTTGATGTTTAGTCACTGGTCTGATTTACTGACACACAGACAAAGAACATCTGACTACATGAATCATCACATTTCAGATCAGGCATTAGAATGAACAGTTACTTACATGTTGCATAACTGTCGAGCCCAGGCACTGCACAATATTTTCTAATCCTCAACGGCATGTTTATTGCTTGGTAGCTCGATCTGGTTTAACACTAGGCCTATGTTACGCGCGTGAATCAGTGGGCGGGGCTAAACAGGCAGCGCATTAGTGCAGTTAGGCGTTGATATTCGTTTACTGAGGCGGTGCTTCCTCAGACGTTACAGCCTGGCATATTCTGAGATCGATCGTGCCTGGTGTCAGTAAAAGCTTTTCTTTGACTAACAAGGAAGTTTTCAGCTCTGAAACTTACAGGATATTCTTATCACGATTAGCTTTTATATATCAAAGGCTGAATGAAAAGTTGATTTCTCAATTCATGACCCCTGTGTACCATGTTGTAAAGAGCGATACCATTGTGCAGCATTAACTACAGTAACTCTCAGCTGGTGTGAGTGAGTGGAGGCGGGGATAATTTGCATATTCATGAATCTGAATCTAGAGTTACATTTAAAGCTATTTTAAAGAATTCTTTATTCTCTGATATTCTGTAATACTGAGAACGTTGTCATCTTTATAGTTATCGTCCTTGGTGTTAACGGTCCTTTAATCAAAAACATTTAAATTGCAAACAAGTCAGTTTTTATATCAACTTATGACTAATGACATCATAATGTAACATTTCAACACGCTGTGTGTGTGTTTCCAGAGCAGCTCTCCAGACTGGCCCCTGCTGACTGTCCGCACCTCATCTTGCAGGCCGTGGCGGGACCGATGGCTGCAGCTACAGCCTCCACCCTGACCAACCCCATGGACGTGGTCCGAGCCAGAGTACAGGTACAAACACTCCCAAAGCAGTCACACTTTAAAGTGTGCTTTTTTGCATATTAACTTGAATGCAGTGTGTAATATAGCTGTGTGAATATAAAAGGTCTGCAAAGTTTCAAATACTGAAGTGCACAGCAAATAAAGGGATTGTCTCCTAAAAGATAGAATTGACTGCCAAAACTAGTCTTCAGCAATTCCAGTCTCACTTCCTGTTACAATCCTACGTAACAATGTAACAAATTTGCATAATGCCAGCCTACGGTCTTCATTGGCTAACAGCGAACAACGTCTACTTTGACCCTCAAACACTGTAGTTGCAGCTGCAGTTTGGAAGAGTTTGATTTAGGGGTGTGTGATTAGGCCTGTCACGATAGTCAATAAATCAATTAATCGCACTATAAAAAAAAAATGAGCTCGATTAATTTACACTTGCATGCTTGTTTGTTTTCCTAATCGCTCTCGCTGCTCTCACTCTTGCTACTCTCGCTCGCTCTCGCTGACTGCGCCTCGTTCTTTGGGGCTCACCTTTGGGGAGGTGCTTATACTCCACGCTCAGACTTGGGTGTCGGCGTGATGAGACGTCATGCTTGGCCAGATTCACCTGGAACTCGTGCTTCTTCGGTTGCGGAGCCGCGCGCAAAGTTACGAAATTTGACGTGCACACCGCCAAGCGAAATGGGGTCTCGCGCACTCAACGCGCACTACTGCCCGCTCCGCATTGACGCCATTTTTGCTTGTGCGGACGCGTCAAGTTTAAACAAGGCTTAAAGTTACACTGAAGTTGGCAGTTTGATAAATGCAAGTTAATTCTTCAGTTTAATCTTTGTGTGCTTCAAGTTCAATCTTTGTGTGCTAAAAAGACACATAAGTTCCTGTAGAGATAGCAATACATATTATGCTTTTCATTTATTTGGCAAAAAAAGGAGGTCATCAATGTCTTCTCTCTTGCTGTATCAAAATCTCACCTAGCTTTTCTCAGAGATGGTCCCAATAATGTGGTTTAAAGTCAAGTCAAATTCAGTTTGTGCATGATTACATGATATAACAATTTTTTTAATACTGTATCCTCAATTGTGGATAATTAAGCTAAATATCATATGCTGAAGTAAATTTCTGGATTGTTAACGATTAAAAGAAAAAACAACAAGAACCATACAGAACCGAAAACCGTGACCCTAAAACCCGTTCATCCATTTTATTGATTGTTATTGGTATTTATTCAAGTGCATTTTTTTGTTAATAGACTGAGAGTCCATTGCTTTTATTGTTTTGTTCATTTATTGTGGATATTTAAAATGTTTTCCATTTTTAGTGTTACAAGTTTATTGATCTTTGAAAAGGTGTACCTGCATTATTATGCCATTATTATTATTTTAGATGAAAATGGTCTCAGAACGACAATATTATCGTTTATCGCAATCATTTCTTGGCCAATTTATCGTCCAGCAAAATTTGTTATCGTGATAGGCCTATGTGTGATGTATATTGTTAGCCTGGCTCCGCCCTCCTACATACTTCCGCTCAATTTTCATTTTCCTTCAGTACTCCGTCTGGGATTGCGGTATATTCTTAGGTTTTCTCAGATCAAATTTTAAACGGTCCAATCAGCGAACAGAGGGAGTGGCTGAGAACGATGACGTTGATGTCGTGGTTCAGTAATGGCGGCGGTGAAAGATGCGAGCTTCCCGGCATTCATTCCGTTGTGGCTCGCTCCGTTAGTGGTGAAGGAGTTGGCTGAAGCCCTATTCGGACGGTAATTGTTTCTCGTTGGGTCGGAAGGTATTGTCGTCATTTACAGGGCTAGTAAAATCGCTAGTCAGTGATTTTATTGCTGTCCATCTCCCACCACCCGTGTAAAAATCCCCGGCCGAATTACCGACTGTTATAGACAAACGCCAAGGTCGTGTGGTAATTTAATTGCTGTCCGAATCCACATCTCTGAGTTTTCAAGAATATATAACTTCAAAATTCACTGTTTATATCCTTTTTGACCACTGCAGAGCACCGTACGGCCGCACTTCGCTGTCATTTGGATGCATTTCTAGACTTGTATTTCTTTAAAGCTGCACTGTGTAACTTTTCCGGCCGCTAGAGGTCGCCTGTTCAAAACAAAGGCGTAGTTTGATGACGCCACGTTTGAGCGCAGAATCTTGGGACATGTGGTCTTCACCTCACAGCCGGTGGGAAAGAATCGGGATAGGACTCGGGCAGAAATCATGTTCATGGATGTGATTATTAATACTGTAGTATGAAGCAGAGCAGGACCGAGTGTTGTGGAGCTGAGGAACCGCTGGAGTGATTGTTAATAAGATGAACAACACACGCCTCGTGAGCAGCGGGACTTTTATTATGACACAGTCCCCGGCGCCATTTCCGGTTTTCCGGTCATGAGTGTGAGGTAACGCAGCTCTGTTTATCATATTAGACACATCTGAGTGTGTTGAGAACGATGTTATGACGTTACTCTGTGCGTTCGCTCGGCGGCTGCTATGACACTTGTTCACACTGCAGTGAGAGTAAAGCGTTTCTGCAAAATAAACCCGGAAACCGAGGGGAACGCAGATATGACGTCATCGACAGGCGACTCCCTCACACGTCCAGGCTCCTCGGGTAAAATAGCAATTTCTCACGATTTACAAATAGTTGGAAACATTTGGGATATTGTAAGTACTCAACTGAGCAAATATAACACTGGCCTAGAGGTTTTTGGATATTTTTCTGCAAAAACGTTACATAGTGCACCTTTAATAGAAAGTTCAAAAGAACAGCATTTATATAAAAAAATTTAAATATTTTCTAACACTTTTGATTATGTGATACATTCTTGCTAAATGAAAGTATCTTACTGACCCCAAACTTTTGAACAGCATGGTATTAAAAATGTCATAGTCATAGAATATTTATAATTTCAATCATATCAAGTCCATTTATAGTGTTAGTCCAGGTTTCTTCAGAAGTTTTCGCCATACTGTTTTCTGATCCTCACAATGACTATTTTGCTACTGTATCTTTAAGACTTCTATATGTAAATGAGCTCTATTGTAAACCGAGCATCTTGGTCTCTGGAGTTCACACCGTTGATCATCAGGATGGAGTTAATCATTAGGATCATGTTTTTTTTGCTACATATAGTACATCATACTTCTTAAAAATAAAAAAAAGAAGCAAGTACTGTTCCTGTCTTCCAAAATATGGCTCTTTAAAATGATTTATTTATGTAATTATTGTAAATTATTCATATAAATTTGAGCTTTGTGAGACAATGCACTGTGTGTTTGCAGGTTGAAGGTCGTTCGTCTGTGATCGAGACGTTTAAGCAGCTCATGGCTGAAGAGGGCATGTGGGGTCTCACGAAGGGTCTGTCTGCACGCATCATTTCCTCCTTGCCCACGTCTGTCATGATCGTCATCGGTTATGAGACACTAAAGAGACTCAGTCTGCGTCCTGAACTGGTGGACAGCAGACACTGGTGAAAACACTCACCTGACGTTATACCACAGCCTTCCAAAAAGATGCCTTTTATTATTTTCACGTTTTATGAGGACCAGGCAATAATCGAGGCTCAAATGTGAAGATGTATTTTTCCCTTTTTTGTGGGTTTTGTATATTTTGTGACCCTTTTAATCTGTTCGTGAACTCCGGCCCATACTAGTATTTTGTAATGAGACGCCATGCTCCTTATTTGTCCTTTTCGCCTGGTATGTGTTTGTTTATCAGAGGTTTTTGAAGTGAAAAATACTTTGAAATGGTGAATTTGACTCTTTCTTGTGACTCTCATGCAGTACCATTCACTTCATATGACAGGACGTGAGATCATCACATCTGTTGACATGCTAGGAAGAATGAGAACATGGCTGCGTCCGAAAGCTTAAAATGGTGCCTTTGGAGGATGCGTTCCAAGGCATCAAGGCACGTCCGAATCCAATGTTAGCTTCACTTCCTGTCTCCTGAGAGACCTTCATCTGATGGATTTTTGAAGGCCGCATAGATGTATCCTTCGCTGCCTTTGATATCCCACAATCCTGTGCTTTCCATTCTGTGACAGTTGAGCTAAAAAATAAAGATGGCATCTGAAAGTTGCGGTTGGTGGTCAGTTTGTGTGTAAATGTAAATCTTTGACCAATGTTTTCCACTTCTGATGTCATTTTGACTAAGAAATTACTATTATAGTAATTCAATATTTGTTAAGTTCTCACCAAAGATTGCTCTATTTTGCTATACAGGTGCTGGTCATATAATTAGAATATCATCAAAATGTTGATTTATTTCAATAATTCCATTCAAAAACACCTGCAAAGGCCTTTAAATGGTCTCTCAGTCTAGTTCTGTAGGCTACACAATCATGGGGAAGACTGCTGACTTGACAGTTGTCCAAAAGACGACCATTGACACCTTGCACACGGAGGGCAAGACACAAAAGTTCATTGCAAAAAAGGCTGGCTGTTCACAGAGCTCTGTGTCCAAGCACATTAATAGAGAGGCGAAGGGAAGGAAAAGATGTGGTAGAAAAAAAGTGTACACGCAATAGGGATAACCGCACCCTGGAGAGGATTGTGAAACAACCACATTCAAAAATGTGGGGGAGATTCACAAAGAGTGGACTGGAGCTGGAGTCAGTGCTTCAAGAACCACTATGCACAGACGTATTTCAGCTGTCGCATTCCTTGTGTCAAGAAACTCTTGAACAACAGACAGCGTCAGAAGCATCTCGCCTGTGTTAAAGACAAAAAGGAAAAAAAGTGGCCCAAAGTTGTGTTCTCTGATGAAAGTAAATTTTGCATTTCCTTTGGAAATCTGGGTCCCAGAGTCTGGAGGAAGAGAGGAGAGGCACACAATCCATGTTGCTGGAGGTCAAGTGTAAAGTTTCCACAGTCAGTGATGGTTTGGGGTGCCATGTCATCTGCTGGTGTTGGTCCACTGTGTTTTCTGAGGTCCAAGGTAAATGCAGCCGTATACCAGGAAGTTTTAGAGCACTTCATGCTTCCTGCTGCTGACCAACTTTATGGAGATGCAGATTTCATTTTCCAACAGGACTTGGCACCTGCACACAGTGCCAAAGCAACCGGTACCTGGTTTAAGGACCATGGTATCCCTGTTCTTAATTGGCCAGCAAACTCACCTGACCTTAACTCCATAGAAAATCTATGGGGTATTGTGAAGAGGAAGATGTGATATGCCAGACCCAACAATGCAGAAGAGCTGAAGGCCACTATCAGAGCAACCTGGGCTCTCATAACACCTGAGCAGTGCCACAAACGGATCGACTCCATGCCACGCCGCATTGCTGCAGTAATTCAGGCAAAAGGAGCCCCAACTAAGTATTGAGTGCTGTACATGCTCATACTTTCCATGTTCATACTTTTGACGATATTCTAATTATATGACTAGCACCTGTAGATCATTAAACCATTACGCTGCCTCAGAAGTCTGTCCAAAACTAGTTTAGTGAGGTACCTTAGTGTGCAAACGCTGCCTACAATCATTGCCTGATGATTTTTGGGACGCAGCCCATGTATGGGCTTTTCACAGTTGAAACCCTGGGGCATTTTGAATTTTCTGACTATTCAGGTTTTGAGATTTAAACCATGAGTTTGGGCCGGTTCACACAGAACACGTTTTTGCTGTTAAAAACACAAGATGCAGGTCAGTGGAGCGCAAAATCTAGAGACGCGTTTTTAAAAAAAGTTTATTTTTTAGAAAGGCGTCATGCGCGAGACGAGAGCGCAACGGTTAAAGACGTTAATCATCTAGCGCCTCTTTACTTTGAAAAACAAAGGTAGCGCATTCTGTGTAAACGGCCCCTAAATGTTCTTATTTACAAGCTTATTAACATTGTTTGGATAAGTAAACAAGTTTACTAGTAAACTAGTATGTTTTGAAACATACTAAATAGATAATCTCTATTTTATCGCTCGGTTTGCATACCGTCACGGTTTGATATTTTTAACCGTTTCCATCAGATGCTTGAATAACGTGTTTCTGTGACTGTACAAAGCTCATGAAAATATCAGTGCATATTAAAATAAATAGGGCAATTGTGAAATTCATGCCTGGAAAGGCTGTTTATAACAAATACAAATTTACTTATTATATATTAAATATCCTATTGTCTTGAAACTGCTATTTGTGTGCAGTCACTATAGAATAATTGTTAAACATCCATTGATGATAAACATCATGTAAATTAATTTGTGAACCCAGGGTTAAACAGTGTGTGAAAAGCCTTGTGTGAATACATAGAAAGCATAATGTTTTACTGAATGAAAATTCAGCCTTCTTTGCATATTTTATGTTTTTATCATGTCTTTAACCGTTTAAAAAAAACCCACAAAAAACAACAACAGTGTTTTGGGGCCAAAGCTTTTACAGTTGAAATGTTTTATAAATGTGCTTCATGTGTATAAAATAACTGCTATAGTCGGTTTTGTCTGTAAGATTGTTTCTAACTGAATCTGTCACAAACAGGTGTGAATTAAATGATCCGCACAAGAACTGAACCGGTTGGGTTTTTTTTTCTTTTCTTTTTTGCTTGTGTAGCTCAAAAACACACTAACGCGTTCAAAAGTCAAGTTCTCCTCTGGATTGTTATGCATTATAACTTATTTTTACATGTCTGCTTCAATACAGTACAAAAATAGTCCAAACTAAGGTCTCTGAATAGTTCCAATGGTGGTGCAGTAACATTTGTTGGCCATTAGAGGGCGTTAAGTGATCAGAACAACCATGTTTGTGCTCTCAAGTCATGTAAAAAAAATGTTTTAACATTTTGATTTTAAAGTCATAAATTAAGCAACTCCATAATGAATTTAAATCTCCTGCTTCCTACTAAAATATCATGGAATGTCATCTGTCAAAATCAGTGTGAATCCTGAACAGGTCAGACAAGTTTAAAAAAAAGAAAGAAAAAACATTTATTTGTATCATCAGATATAGATGTTGACATTGCAATGAAACCATGAAATAAAAAATCATTTGCATGCATGCTGTGGTCTTGAGCGGGCGTGGCTATCAGTGCTTCACTTCGGACAGTCGTAAATGTGAATGGCTCTGTCATCACCCGCAGAGACGATTTTTGAGCCCGTGGGGTTGTATTTCACACTCCAAACCTGCAAGCACACACACATTTGAACATAAATGCACATTCCTCATGCTCTTGAGAAACAAAAACACACTGATCTGCTGCACATAAATGTCCACTTGACTCCAGTTTGAGATGGTTTCTTCTTCTTTACATCCCAATTTGAAGTCACAGTTTTATTATAGACAGCTACACTACCGTTCAAACGTTTGGGATTGGTACGATTCAGTGTCACATGATCCTTCAGAAATCATTCTAATATGATGATTTGCTGCTCGAGAAACATTTCGGTTTAATATCAGTGCTAGTTCATATTTTTGGGGAAACCATATTTTTTAAGGATTCTTCAATGAATAAAAAGTTCAAAAGAACGGCATTTCATTGAAAAAGTATTTCGTAACATCTTAACGTGATCCATTTAATGCATCCTTGCCGAATAAAAGTACTCATTTCTTACTGAAAATAATCGTACTGAACCCAAACGTTTGAACGGTAGTGTAAATGAACGTAACGTCACTCACCTGGTCCTGATGATCAAAGAACGTGTTCACACACGATCTGCTCCCTGTGTCCCACACCTTCACACTCTTATCGGACGAACTAAAAAAAAAAGGAACAAATAAGAGTCAAGAAACACACAAACTACATTTTCATTCCTGGTTTCCATTCATTTGAGGTGCATCAGCTCTTGCCTGGACACAAAGTGCGTGTCGTCGTTTGAAAAGGCCACGTTCAGCACCCAGGACCCGTGACCGCTGAGTGTCCCGGCCAGGTTAGCGTGCTGCCTGTAAGACACACATAAACAACGACAACAACGTGAGATTCAAATGTGCGTGGAGGCGGAAGACACGTATAACTCTGCACGAATCCAAACGTACACATCATAAATCTTGATGTAGCCATCGTCTGATGCGGTTACCAGCAGCTGAGAGTCTGGAGAAAAGGTCAGAGACCTGATGGGCATGGCATGACCTGGAAAAAGAGAGCACATCTTATTCTGGCTACTGTACCTTTAAGACTTCTGTATGTAAACTGTGTAGTATAATAACAGTACAATACCAGTCCCTCCAGAAAAACGCGATTATGCGATCGCATGATTTAATGCATAATCAGCCAAAGTCCGCATATTTATGCGGGGACCGCATTTTTTCATTTAAATTGCCTATTTCCGCGTGCAAAATATGCGGGGCTAGCATGATTTCATAATCCCCGCATTTTCGTTGCAAAAAAAGTCATATATATTAGCAGAAAGTTGAAAAATGTTTGTTTACTTCACACAAGAGCCGCCATTTCCCCCTGTTGCCATGGGAACGCTTTGAAGTGACGTAATTACCCGTGAACATCATCGAAAAGCTGCAAACCCCGTGTTGAAACCATAGATATCGGTGAAACCATGATGAAGCACACAAATTCCCATTTGCCAACAAAAATAACAGCAAAAGACACGCAAAGCAGTTTCCCGGTGTGTTGACCGATTAAAAAAAACACAGCATCATGAAGCTTCGAAGCGTTATGAATCAGTGAGTCGATTCAGCGGTTTGAAGCGTTATGAATCAGTGAGTCGATTCAGCGGTTTGAAGCATTATGAATCAGTGAGTCGATTCAGCAGTTTGGAGCATTATGAATCAGTGAGTCGATTCAGCGGTTTGGAGTGTTATAAATCAGTGAGTCGATTCAGCGGTTTGAAGCGTTCTGAATCAGTGATTCGATTCAGCTGTTCGGATCGCCAAAGTCACGTATTTCAGCAGTTTGACACGCAATCCGAATCATGAATCGACTCGCTGATTCATAACGCTTCGAAGCTTCATGATGCATTGTTTTAAAATCGGTCCAAATTGAGCCATGTGTTTATTTAGGTCAGGGGTCTCCAAACTCGGTCCTGGAGGGCCGCTGTCCTGCAGAGTTTAGCTCCAACCCCAATTAAACACACCTGAAGCAGCTAATCAAGGTCTAACTAGGGCCTTGTAAGACACTGATTAGCTGCTTCAGGTGTGTTTATTTGGGGTTGGAGCTAAACTCTGCAGGACAGCGGCCCTCCAGGACCGAGTTTGGAGACCCCTGATTTAGGTCTTCAATAAAACAAGATGAGAACTTAAATATTCAATTAAAAATATTTGCTTTTTTTTCCTCTTTTTCATCAAACCGCAGTTTTTGCAAGTTTTATCGCATAAAATTGCATAAATATCCCGCATTTTCCATCGCATTTTTTAAGAAAACGTGACGCATAATCAAGGATTTTTGCCCGCAACAATCACAAAAAAGCCGCATTTTTCTGGAAGGACTGCAATACGGTCACAAGTTTAATATGTAAAGTAATGATGCTAAAAATTCAGCTTTGACATCGCGGGAATAAATTACACTTTTGAATAATTTTTTGAATAACAATAATATTTTCATATTTTTGATCAAATAAATGCAGCCTTGGTGAGCAGAAAAGACTTCTCGATTATTCCAAACTGACCGGTACTGTAATATTATAAAAACTGAAGCACATCCACCTTTCAACATTATTTCCAGCTGCCCTTGTTGGAGCAAATGAAAGGGATGAGTGAGCGATGGAGCGATGCAGGAAGACAAAGAGGAAAAATGGAGTCGCGCAGTGACAGGAGACAAAGTTTACGGCCCTTGAGGGACGGCCAGAGACGCAAACAGGTTTTTCCACCGCATTCACGTAACCCATAATCACCCTAAATGCATCTAGCAGACTAACAGACGTCTACGGAACGGACACTCCGCTTTAATAGAGGAAACTAAACACGGCTTGAATCATGTGGGAGACGATTTTCACCTTCCAACGTGTGCAGGAGTTTCCCAGTCGCAATATCAAAGATATTAATGATTCCGTCTATTGCACCGCTGGCTAAGTGCTTTCCATCTGGACTCTAGAGAGAGAGAGAGAGAGAGAGAGAGAGAGAGAGAGAGAGAGAGAGAGAGAGAGAGAGAGAGGGAGATTATGGCCTGGAAAAACAGTAAATTGTTTGGAAAATCAGCATTTTCTTTAATGCGTAATGTGAATGAAATTGGAACAGAGCTCCTTTTTGAACAGGACACCAAAGTAAACTGTTACACTGATACTTGTTTATATGTTTCCCACAATTTTTGACAAATACATTTCCATGATTTTTCATTCTTTCTCTAATGGTTTGTGATAGCTGGATAAAGCCACTTTTTTAACAAAACATGCATGTTGTTCCATATGTTCAACATGGATTTTAGACTATTTTAATGTCCTTAAATTGTTTTTCCAGTCCAGAAATTATTACTTTAATATATTCCCAGATTTGCAATAACCGTGGAAGCTTTGTTATGTAACATTTTAACAAGACAGGAAATTAAACTTTCTAAATAAATGGTCTTTTTGTACATTTGATGGCTCAGTGCATATTATTCTGAAGTGTGATGCATACACTACCGTTCAAAAGTTTGAAGACAGTACAATTTTTAATACTTTTATTTTTGCAAGGAAGCATTAAATTAATTAGAAGTGTCAGTAACATTTATAATGTTACAAAAGATTTCTATTTCACATAAATGCTGTTCTTTTGAACTTTCTGTTCATCAAAATTGTTTTACACAACTGTTTTCAACAATGTTAATAATAATACATTTTCTTGAGCAGCAAATGAGCATATTAGAATGATTTCTGAAGGATCATGTGACACTGGACTGGAGTAATGATGCTGAAAATTCAACTTTGATCACTGGAATAAATTACATTTTGAAATATATTTTAAATTGTAATAATATTTCCCAATATTAGTGTATTTTTGATCAAATAATTCTGGCTCAACAGCGCTGTGCACTGAATATTCTGGGGGGGGGGGGTTCTTCTCACTTCACAGAACTAAAACATCACTGTCACTGACTTAAAAATGATTATTATCAGATTATTGTTACCCATGCAGAATTATTCCAGACACTCAAAGATTCTTACATAGGCGATGCTCAGAATGAATTTCCCTCTGGTGTCCAGTGAGTGCTCCTTTTTCCCGCTTTCCACGCCGAAGATGTTGACCTTCCCAAGATGGCTGCCAGTGGCGATGTATTTGGAGTCAGGAGAAAAGGCGACCGCCCAGGCGTCAACTGCAGACGGTAAAGAAAGAGTTTGTCACATCAGTGTTAGTTCACTATCATTGAGATGCTATTATAGTTTTTGTTAAAGAAAAATACGTTTTTCTTTATATGTCTATGTGGTGTTTTTAATATGCTTTAAAGGATTAGTTCACTTTTAAATAAACTTTTGCTGATTATTTACTCACCCCCATGTCATCCAAGATGTCCATGTCTTTCTTTCTGCAGTCGAAAAGAAATTAAGGTTTTGGATGAAAACATTCCAGGGGTTTTCTCCATTTAATGGACTTCAATGGGCTCCAAACGGTTCAAGGTCCACATGACAGTTTCAGTACAGCTCCAAAGAGCTTTAAACGATACCAGACGATGAATAAGGGTCTTATCTAGCGAAACGATCAGTTTCTGCGAGAAACCGAGCAGTATTTATGCTATTATTTGACCTCTTAACAGACAAACGTGATCATCTCTGAGCTCAGCCATTACTTCCACCAAGTGAGGTCAAATACGATCATGATCATAGATATATCGATCGTAGATGCCTCATTCTACTGATCCGTGCAGGCGCTAATGAGGAATCTACGTATACACTATGACCACAATCGTATTTGACCTCACTTAGCGGAAGTTATGGCTGAGCTCAGAGATGATCACGTTCGTCTGAAAAGAGGTAAAATAATAGCATAAATACTGCTCGCTTTCTCACAGAAACTGATCGTTTCGCTAGATAAGACCCTTATTCATCGTTTGGTATCGTTTAAAGCCCTTTGAAGCTGCACTGAAACTGTCATGTGGACCTTGAACCGTTTGGAGCCCATTGAAGTCCATTATATGGAGGAAACCCCTGGAATGTTTTCATCCAAAACCTTAATTTCTTTTCGACTGCAGAAAGAAAGACATGGACATCTTGGATGACATGGGGGTGAGTAAATTATCAGCAAAAGTTTATTTAAAAGTGAACTAATCCTTTAACACAAACCATGTGCAAATTCATAAGTCAGCCATTGTTGAGTATTGTCTCAAAAACACGGTTGGAAATCGCTGCTGTTTCTGACGTCACAAACTACCTTGTAACCAATCACGTCAACGTGTGGGCGGGCTTAAGCATATCATTAACCATTCTCTGAAGCAGGGTAATCTCAAGAAAAGCCAGGTTATCCAGGTATATTTTTCTGTAGATATGAAAAATCGGGTACATTTAGCAATATAGCGGGTGAATTATGTATATTACAATGTTATGATGAACTATTTGCCTTCCTCCACTGACGTTCTTTGATGTTCAAAATGTTTCTAAGGAGGCTGATTTTTAGAAGGCAGACTGAGAACGGGAACATGGTTTGTGTGACTTTAGCGACACATTATTTGCTGTTTGATAATGTGGTCAAGCAAAAGGCTGATCATATTAATTACCGTTTTGTGTCCGACGCTGTAAAGAGCGATGCCATTGTGCAGCGTTTACTACAGTAACGAGTAAAAGTTGAGCGAGTGGATCTCGTGTGAGTGAGAGGAGATGGGGCTAATTTGCATATTCATGAATCCAAGTATATTAAATGAAGCAAGGGTGTAGAGTTACATTCAAGCTATTTTAAGACATGAAGAAATTTTTACACAGGTGATCATAGATTAGTTTTAAGGGATACAATTATTGACTACAGGGGGAGTTTAATATTTTAAATTAGATTTTATTTTTATATTTTCATTTTAGTTTAAGTTTTAATAAATGTGGTTGTGTTTGTCTTTTTTTTTTCCTAAGCACTCCTATTATGCTTTTTTTTTTTATATTACCTTCCAGGTATTGTGTAATATAGCTGTTTGTGAATGTAAAATGTCAGCAAAGTTTCAAAGATCAATGTGCATGACATAAAATAATGTCTCCTGAAAGAAAGAATCACTTCTGAACAGCTGAAATGAGTCGTCAGTATCCACAGTCTCACTTCAGACTTATAATGCCAGTCTACGGTCTTCATTGGCTGCCTCTGAACGACGTCTACTTTGACCCTCAAACACTTTAGTTGTAGCTGAGACCGGGAGAGTTTGGTTTGTGTTGTCGACATGTCGAGAAGCTCACCTGGGCCTGCGTCCATGGACTTGATCTGTTTACCAGTCTCCAGGTCCCAGAGTCGAATGTGAGCGTCAAGAGAGCTGGAGGCGGCGATCGCTCCGTTCTGACTGATGTCCACCGACACCACGCCCAGCTGGTGACCCTCCAGCGTCCACTGCAGCTCCAGCTTTTCGTCCGTCCTGCGAACCATCAGAAAAATTGCTGCATGTTCAAAAAACAAACACAAAAGTTGACACTTCAGTTGCACTTTGTTCATTGATTTACCATTTCCAGACTTTTACCAGGTCGTCCAAAGAGCCAGTCACAATGGTTTCTGACCCGTCCTTCTCGCTGCGACCCCATGCCGCCGTCCAGATGGCATCTTCATGAGCTGCAGGGCAAGAACACAGAGACTCATTGGCTGTGTAGGTAGCCTAGGTAGACAGACAGCTCACTAGATTTTTAGGTTGTAACTCTGAACAAATAAAAATGTGTGTGTATGTGTGTGTGGACTCACCATGCTCCTGCTTGAATAATATACTGTACTATAAAACAGAACAATTCGCATATTTATATCACACATAATCGTTTTTCTGATTATCGTATGATAAATACGACGGATAAAACATGCAGATGTGTGTAAATATCCAAGTTTAACTCACCTGTGTGCTCATAATCTTCGTTTCAAAGCCTGTTTGTGATGGGAAAGAGTTTATAAGCGCGTGTGTGGTCTGTTTTATGAGTTATTCTGAGTTTACAAACTCACTTCACACACATATGCTAGCGTCTCTTAGCTTATGGATGAGTAAACTGCTTCTGTAAGCCCTCGACGCGTCCCGAAGAGGTTTTAATGCATCCGCTATAAAGTCAGATAACCCTTAAGATTTGTTTCATACATCAGAAGAAGAATTAAAGCGCTTTGGTGACAATAATAAACACCCGCACTAACACTGACTAGAGAGACGCCATGACACCTGCGCGCAAAGCACCATGGGACAGACGCCTGACTCCGCCCTCTCTGTACTGTATATACAATATATAATATTGTCGAAGCTAATGTTATCAAAAACTAATCAGTACAGCATCCGCACGAATAATAGATGCCAGTAATAAAATAATAGTACTATTATTTAAAATAAAAACAACATTAAATTATATAATAATAAATGAATCTGTTATTTATAAGCAAATCAATCAATAAATGCTAACTATAATAAATATATACAATATTATCAAAGTATCAGTACAAATAACAAATGCCAGTGATAAAAGTGCCAATATTTAAAATAAAAATATATTATAATATAATAATACATAATTTATTTATTTATAATAAATAAACAAAATAATAAATATACTAAATATATAAATAATAAATATATACAATAATATCAAAGCATCCGTACAAATAACAAATGCCAGTAATGAAACAATAGTACCAATATTTAAAATATAAAACAAAATAAATTATAACAATAATAAATAAACAAACAAACAAACACATAAATAAATAAATGCTAAATAATAAATATACTAAACATATACTAAATATATAAATAACAAATATATACAATAATATCAAAGCATCCGTACAAATAACAGGTACCAATATTTAAAATAAAAAACTAAATAAATGATAATATAATAATAAATAATTCATTTATTTAAACAAACAAATACTTAAATAAATGTTAAACTAATAAATATACTAAACATATACTAAATATATAAATAATAAATATATACAATAATATCAAAGCATCAATACAAATATCATCAGGTAAGTGATTTAACAAAATGTCAAATTATTTAAAATAAAATAAATGATAATATAATAATAGAAAATAAATGTCTATTATTTACACTTAAATATGTCTAAAAATATGTAATATGTAATAAATATACAAATTAAATTTTATTTGCATGGCTGATAACTGTATATATAAGTAAAACTGGCAAACTCTCTTTTGGATTGACCTCTTTTATTGCTTTGTATTCGGTTTCTGACAACAGGATATTTAAAAATGCATATTTGTTCTGTTTTTATGTTGACTCAAAAGCGATTCCTTCTGCTGGAACTGTCTTGAGGCACTAAACGTGAGTCACAGAAGAAAAGCAGAAGACATTTAAACACAGACTAAATCAGACGAGACTTCTCCCTCCGCACTGCAATATTTGAACACAGAAATGTCAAATCAAAGACCTCTCCTCTGTGTCTGAGAGTTAGACAGAAGGAAGTCCATATGCTGTGTGGGATTTTAGCCCTTTTATGTCTGGAGCAGTGAGAGTTTCTCAGCTGATGCCCTTTGAGGTGCAATGTGCCTCACAGAGGGAATTCAGCATCGACTGACCTAGATCTGAAGAGAGAGAGAGCGAGAGAGAGAGAGAGAGAGAGAGAGAGAGAGAGAGAGAGAGAGAGAGAGAGAGAGAGAGAGAGACAGAGGGGTTGGGAGAATGTGCTTTATGCTTTAGATGAATGAAATATGGTCTATTTTATGGCTCTTAACTGCTTATACAAGACAGCAGCTCTTGAATAAAAAAATGACTTTCCACACGACCCATGATGTGTAGAGTTATTACTGATTTGAATGGCTATAGCAAAGAGAGGCTGATTGTATATCGTCACATTCCAGCATGACAAGAGCTACAGACCCCGCCCCCCCCTTACAAAAGAGTACTGTACCACGGTAGTGATAGTATCAGATATGCTACTATATCATGTTACTGTTTGATTATCCATATACCATGGTGTATAGTAGTCCATGGTACTTAAGTATAGCTCTGTA
Organism: Romanogobio albipinnatus; assembly: GCA_023566225.1. NCBI lineage: Eukaryota > Metazoa > Chordata > Actinopteri > Cypriniformes > Gobionidae > Romanogobio > Romanogobio albipinnatus. Next base: position 31,155,459 of record CM042262.1, on the reverse strand, counting down.
ATCACTATAGTAATGTCCAAAAATACTTGATTCTGATTGGTCATTAGAGGTATTCAGCGGTCAAATATTCAGTCAACCATGGGAATGTTGTACATGGCAGTAAACTCTCATGGTCATATGATCTGCTTACACCCAACTGACTATTAGCTTTAGCTGTGTATCTTAATGCTGATAATAATAACCATGCATTTGTGTACATCACATTGTACAAACCCTTACGAAAATAAACCATGGTTTTACTACAAATAAAACCAAAAAAACATGGTTATTGTAGTAAAACCATGTTAACCGCAAATTAACCATGGTTTTGCTTCTCTAACCATAGTTTAACCATGGTATTTGTGGTTAAACTGTAGTTATATAAATGGTATTCAATTAGCCAAAAAAACATGGTTACTACATTTTTACTACAATAAAACCATGGTTAATTTTCGTAAGGGAATTAATAGCTACTAAATTGTTATTTTTTTATCAGGTTGGTATATCAGTCCACTCGTCCTGACTGAAGTTGTGACTATACTTTCATGTCTCTCAGGGTTGAGGAGTAACGTAACGGCGTTACATAATCAGCATACAAAAAAACTGCTAACTGTCATTACAGCTAACGTTACGTAAAAATCAAAGTAATCAGAATACAGTTACATTTGGTTAAAAAAAAGTGATTACTTTTAGTTATAGTTTTAGTTATACTATAACTATTTAGTACAATAGTTTAATTTAAAACCAAATAAATTAGTATTTTTACATAATAACGTTATAGTAAGCGCTGCTTGATTATAGTTCCTGGTTGTGTCGATGCTAGTCATGCTAGTCATGATGACTCACGCCACCTGCTGGCGCATGCGCAAATAGCACCTGTATACAGTTACTCTCATCAGATGCAGATTGAGAGAATCAGCTAAATTGTTATTATTTGCGAAAAACGTTCTAATGCCTGGAAATTTCACAGTTATTTTGTTTTAAAAGAGGAAAAATGAAACAATATAGTTGTATAGCGCAAACCATGCATCCTACGGGGATCCTATGAAGACGCAAAGGACTCAACGTCCAACATTCGCAGGTACGACTGCCACGGAAACAATGTTAGCTAAAATGTAGCGTGTTTGTTTGTGATTTAAATTTCCATAGTTTGTATGATTGCAGTTGTATGGACGTTTCTTGCGGAAAATGTAGAAATGATCTACAAACTGCAGGGTCTGAAATTAAGAAAGATCACGGTCTTGATCATTGGTCAACGTTCATTTTAAAATAGACTAGACGTAGATGGTGTAGACTTTTTAAATGTTGTGTATAAATTATAAGTATTTTTTCCCGTGTACATGTTAAAGAAATAAAATAATAAAAACCATTTGTAATAGGCCATACTGTAGCCACTGTAGCCACAATGTCTGTATAGCCTTTTAGTTTTATATACACCTATACGGGGCTATGGAATCTCTTGGTGAAACAAGACACGAGTGCTTAGTTTTAATCGTTTTTATTGTAAATTCATAGTTAAATAAAAGTACTTTGATATTTTTTTTTACCTGACTTTATTTAGCTACATTTGTGACTTTAAAGGAATCCAAAAGTAATCAGATTACATTACTTTCATATTGTGGTGCTTGGATTCCTTTACTGAATTTTTTTTTTAGTTTATACTCAAATACTAGTTTATATCTCGCAATTCTGACTTTATAACCCAATTGCGACTTTATATCACGAAATTCTGAGAAAAAAGTCAGTCTTTTCACCTCGCAGAATTGGAATTTATAACTCGCAAAAAAGTCTGAATTGCGAGATGTAAACTCGCAATTACGAGAAAAAAAGTAAAAATTGTGAGGTAAAAAGTTGCAACCAAGCTTCCATAGTAATCTCTAGTTGGTGAAACAAGACAAGACAATTGCTTAGATTAAATAGTTTTTATTTTAAATTCATAGTTAAATAAAAGTACTTTTATATTGCTTTTTTACCTGACTTTATTTACATATTTGACCTTAAAGGAATCCAAAAGTAATCTGATTACATTATTTTCATATTGTGGTGCTTGGATTACGTTACTGAATACTTTTTTTTTAGTTTATACTAAAATACTAGTTTATATCTCGCAATTCTGACTTTATAACACACAATTGCAACTTTATATCACGAAATTCTGAGAAAAAAAAGTATTTTCCCCCCGCAGAATTGGACTTTATAACTCGCAATAAAGTCTGAATTGCGAGATGTAAACTAGTATTTTTGTATAAACTAAAAAAAAAAGTATTCAGTAACGTAATCCAAGAACCACAATATGAAAGTAAAATAAAGTAAAAATTGTGAGATAAAAAGTCACAATTACCTTTTTTATTCGGTGGAAACCAGCTTCGATAGTAATCTCTAGTTGGTGAAACAAGACACAATTGCTTAGTTTCAATAGTTTTTATTTTAAATACATAGTTAAATAAAAGTACTTTGATAGCCTGTTGCTTTTTACCTGACTTTATTTACAAATGTGACCTTAAAGGAATCCAAAAGTAATCCGATTACAATACTTTCATATTGCAGTGCTTGGATTATGGTGGGACTGAATACTTTGAAGTAATTTGTAACTGTAACGGAGTACATTTTAAAAGTAACCCTCGTATCACATGCAATCTCTCATTTCTTCGAAGCGAGGTATTTTACCTCGTAAAGTTTTGTTTTCTCATGCGATCGGGTTGGCATATCAGTTCGCTCGTCCTGAATGAAGCTGGCACTACTTTTCTGTCTCGCATAATCACGCTCTCTTATTTCATAGAAATGCGACTGGCGCCATCTAGTGTCTCAGTTGTTTGTTGGCCTAGTAAAAATGACTGCAGAGGAAAAAAATGACTGCTCATTAGTAATATTACTGTAGTGTTTGTCTTGTTGCAGGGGAGATCGCACATTGTAACAGACTATTTGTCTTAGTGGAGGCTTTAAAATAATATGCAAGTAATTTAAATAAAGGTTTTTTTTTTTCAATTTGTTGAGTTGCTGTAGCCTGACGTCGTCATACTCAATTCTAGTCAGAATTTGAGTCTGATACTGCTCCGTTGGGCTGTGATTATGGGGCGTGTTTCAACCGAACCAGGAAAGACCTCAATTGGATAGACCTACAACCAATCAGAGCAACGGAGCGACGCATAACGTTAGTTGTCAAATGTCAACAGAACTCAACTGCACTGTGTTGCCAAGTCCGCGGGTTGAAGCGACCCCAATTATGTGATATACAGACCCAGGAATGCGAAATTTAGCAGGCAGTCCAGCCAAAATAACACATATTTTACCCCCCAAATGCCATTTTTCCCGGAGAACCCCCCCACCCGCAAATCTATTGTGGGGCAATTCCACGCAAAAATGTCACATCCATAACGCCAACTAAATACCATGGCATTGTGTTGGTGTTATGGATGTGACAGTTTTCCGCGGAATTGCCCTGTGCTTGTTATTAGCTAGTTTTGAGTAGCAATTGGGCGAGTTTTGCTGTAAAAACTTGGCAACCCTGTCTGTACGCACGCGAGTGTAAACGATCTTTGCCGGTGTTGTAAAAAAAGAATTTAAGGATACACAGAGTACTTACCAACACGATCATCATTTCTGAGAGAAATAGTAAAAGTGAATATACGAACTAGTTCTCCGTTTAGGATTAGAACAAATTCAACCCAAGCGCCTTTGATGACGTGGATGATTACGTTACTGTTCATCATCTGTCCATCATCGTCTAAAGCCCGCCCTGACAATTTCATTGGTCCGAACAGTTTCTGTTCGGGCATAATTACTTCTCTATGGATCAAGTCCAGACCGAACTGCCCGTGCAAAACAATTTGTGGGCGGGGCTAAGTTCGTCTGGCATCCAGGCTAGAGTTGCTGTGTAATACATGAGATAATTGGAGGTCATTAAAACCCAGCATCATTTAAAAAAAGAATATTAGGCATACTTGACCTCAATCAAATTCATTGTGTTATTTTAGAGCTCCATTAAATCCTCAAACTCTTCCTTCATTTCGCTTCACTTTTAATTGCTTTTACCCCATTTTGCTCTAACTCAGTAAATCCAGTCAACTAAAATGACCATCAGTGTTTAGCTGTAATTAGTGCTTGATTTTATCATGTTCTTGTGTTTGGTCAAACCAGGGCATTTTCTCAGCAGAACAGCTTGTTCCCTTTCTCAGAATTAAACAAGACGAAGAAGCTGTTTGTCTCGAGATGCATTGTACTAAGAAAGCATTTAATGTGCCTTCTGGAAACCAGTTAGCGTTTAAAGAGGTTGCGGAGTTCATTTGTGTCCATCTTCAAGAAGAAAAGCCCAGCGTGCGGCGTCAGTGCAAGCTCTCGAAGCTTCTCAGACTGCATCTGAAAAATGACTCCTGGTTTCTCATGGCTTAATACACTGAAATAAATTTCACCAGAGGGAAAAATGAGTAAGGCAGCCTTTTCACAGCCACTGGAGTGTTTATATGTGGGAACTGTGATTTCATTCAAGTACTATTGAGGGCAGGAAACGGTAGAATTGAAAATATAAAGACCTTCATGCTGGACAAAGCACAAAGCTTGTGACCAAACCTAATTAAGGCCTTGTACAGAAAGTATTTTGTCATCATGAAGGACTGTAGCTCATAATGAGATGCATGGCGTCCGGGAACTGCTCTAATTTTGCTGTTCTGTAAGATGCTTTCTGAAATACTTGATTCTGATTGGTCAATCGCAGCATTCAAATACTGTAGTTTCATGTTTTTTCCATTAGCAAGAGTTATTGTTATGTATATTGGAATAGATTTTTTGTAATATATATATTTGTCTTTGCTGATGCCCATTGAGGTGCAATGTGCCTCTGAATTCAGCATCGCCTGCCCTAGATCTGAGGTAACATGCAATTAAAATATAAAATTATTTCAACTCAGACTTTCTTTTGTAAACGTGTTGAGTAGCTGTGTAATACATGAGATGATGTAAAGTTAGCCGGTCATTAATCGCAAAATAAATTCTTTACATTTTAGTCACATGTTGTAGTTCTGCTTTTAGCATCTGCTTTAGCATCATTAGGGCATCAACACCCGGGATCATCTCTAAAATATTAGGGATGACCTCAAACACAAAACATTTAGTTAATGTCTTCCCTATCACGCCATGCTCTTGTTCTTCTCATATGATAAAACAATTTAAACTCAAATTAATATTTTGTGTCCCAAAAAACAATTACAATTGTACAATTATAGCACATTTTTTTCTGAGAGTGTGTGGGAAGGTTTATCCAGTGTAGATGATACCACAATACTAGAATCAAATAAATTTAAAAAAATTAAGAATAGGGAAAAATTGATATATTTGTATGTGTTTGTCTATATGTATATATTTGTCTTGAACAAAACAAAGATTTTAACATCGCCGGAATGACTTTTTGATTCGTTTTTAATAGTGAAATTGGAGAAAGATGTGTGAAGGCTGTGTGATCAATATATATATAATATTTTTTGTTTTGTTGTTTACGAGATCAAAAAAAGAAAGAAGAAAAAAAAAAGAAAAAATGCATGGTTCACAATACGATCAATAAAATGCATATAAATAATATAAATAAATAATATAATATAATATAATAATATAAATAAAATAAAATATGATCAACAAGATGCATGTAAAATAATATAAATACAATTTTATATATATATATATATATATATATATATATATATATATATATATATATATATATATATATATATATAATTTTTTGCTTTGTATTTTACGAGCTCAAAAAAAGAAAGAAGAAAAAAGAAAAATGCATGGATGAATCGTTCACAACACGATCAATAAGATGCATTTACAAAATCGAATTTCATGCCAGAATTTCAACTTTAAATTCATTGCACTGCCAGAATGTTCCACTTTTTTTGTATAAATCAAGTGAATAAATGCACCAGTGCAGTTTGACAAAATGCAAAATAATTTTGTAAATAACCTTAATATATATATATATATATATATATATATATATATATATATATATATATATATATATATATATATATATATATATATATATGTTAGTGTGTGTGTATTTATTTATTTGCTACTAAATGTCTCAAACAAAACATGCAAATTTGAACACTGCTAAAAAACGTTTTTGTGAAGAAAACAAATAAGCAATTTTTTTTTGGAAGATTTTATGATCAGAATTTCCATCTAAGTAAAATTGATACAGAAGATACTATAATTTCTAATGTATATATATAAATATATATATATATATATATATATATATATATATATATATATATATATATATATATATATATATATATATTTTTTTTTACGATCTCAAAAAAAGGAGAAAAACAAATGCATGGATAAATCATTCACAATACGATAGATAGATAGATAGATAGATAGATAGATAGATAGATAGATAGATAGATAGATAGATAGATAGATAGATAGATGTTCCACGTTTTATACAAATCAAGTAAATGCACCAGTGCAGTTAAAAATACCCCTTATTTTGTAAATAACATTAATACCTCTTAAAGGGATAGTTCACCCAAAAATGAAAATTGTGTCATCATTTACTCGCCCTCAAGTTGTTCCAAACCCGTGTGAGTTTCTTTGTTCTGCTGAACACAAAATAAGATATTTTGAAGAATGTTTGTAACCAAGCAGATCCAAGCAAACAATTGACTACCATAGTATTTATTTCCCCTACTATAGTCAATTGTTTGCTTGGATCTGCTTGGTTACAAACATTTTTCAAAATATCTTATTTTGTGTTCAGCAGAACAAAGAAACTCACACGGGTTTGGAACAACTTGAGGGCGAGTAAATAAAGACACGATTTTCCTTTTTGGGTGAACTATCCCTTTAATATTAAAGATACATGTCTAAAAATTCAGTATTGCTTCTCAAGGAATTTTTAAATCGTTAAATCTTTCACTAATAAGAAAAAAAATACTCACAAAGCATATGATTTTTTTGCAGTGAAGTCAAACTTTGGCATAATATCAACTGGCTCAATAAAACTCCAGACGGACTGATACAAATCTGAAGTTGCATTGCAGTCGGACAACCTTGTGATGTTCCCAAGTGCTTCCAGCCTGGAAACATGTCACCTGCGCGTCTACACAAACACAAGTGTTAGAAATCACAGCTTGAGTGTGTGTCACGGATCACTGGACACATTCGGACGGGAATACAGTGAATATACAGACCCACCCACGATACGGAGTGATTTACTGCTGAGGGATGAGAGGGAAACATTATGGATGGTTTAGTGGCTGATGCTGGAACAGGTTGCTTGATGCTGCAGTCTGAACGGTGAGACAGCAGCTCTGCCAGTGGGCGGGAGATAGACAGAGAGACAGAGAGAGAGAGAGAGAGAGAGAGAGACAGTTGAGGCGAGAGGGGAGGGACAGGGTGAGTGAGAACATAAGACAGAAAGGCAACGGACGATCACAAAGAGAGTAGAAAAGGAGAACAAGTGTAGCGAGGGACCAGAGGAGAAGACAGAGCAGGACAATCTGAAGCTCAAAATGCCTCCCAACTTTGCCGGCACCTGGAAAATGAAGAGCAGTGAGAATTTCGATGAACTTCTGAAAGCTCTTGGTAATATTACATTTAATCTCTTTAGCTGAGCATCATATCGGCTTGTCATCTCACCTCCAGGCGTTCCCGTTAGGACATCTCGGAGAGGATGGAGACATGTTTCAGACTAGATTTCGGCTCTCGAGGAGATGTTATCATACACTAGAATGCGAGAGGGCTGATTATTCACATTTATCTCGATGGGCGACGTGGTTAAAGTGGGTCACATGGTTGTTAAAGTTAACTGAGGGCTTTGTGTTTGGGATATTCACTTCAGGGATTTGTTTCAGTGTAAGAGAGGAAGCTTTGGAAAGAAACATCAGAGAGGAATCAGGCAGTCTCGAGCAAAACTCTGGGCGTGACAGTGACAAACTTGACATTTATGCATTTGGCAGAGGCTTTAAGGGATGCTTTATATGTGTGTTCCCTTGGAATCAAACCCGTTGTGGTGGCGTTACAAACATTTTGCACCAGTTGAGCTACAGGAACAATTGTATGGCTTTTTCAAAGCTCAGGACATTTAATGGTGTTCATTGAAGTTTCAACTTGGTCTCAAAACAGTAACAATTTTAAAATATATTATTATAATATTTATTAATATTTTGAATTAGCTTTTATTGTATATTTGATGCTTTTATTGTTTTTTTTTTATATTTCTATTTAGCTTTATTTTATTTCAGTTTGAGTACAATTTTTTTAGTATTTCAATTAAAGGCAATTTTTCAAATTTGCGTTTAAAAATTTTTTTTTTAAGTTTATAATTAATATTTATAATATATGACTAAATATTTATGTTGTATTTAATTTCAGCTCGATTTCATCTAACAAAATGGATTTTTAATAGCTTAAGTTTTAGTTAGAAATACAACACTGTATCAAAAAAGAGTCACAAATAAAAAAAATGATTCATATACAGTAAAAGTATAGAGAAAAATGAAAAATGTAGCTCAGATAATTTGGTTTTATTGAGATTTCCTGACTTTTGATTGCATAATTTGGTAACATGAGACATTGTAGAGAGACACATGCGCAAAAAGTAAAAAAAAAATATATATATATATTATTATAATATTTATTAATATTTTGAATGTGCTTTTATTGTATATTTGATGCTTTTATTATTTTTTTAATATTTCTATTTAGCTTTATTTTATTTCAGTTTGAGTAAAACATTTGAGCATTTCAACTAAAGGCATTTTTTCTCATTTGCGTTAATATTTTTTAAAGTTTATAATAAATATTTATATAATAAAATTAATATATGACAAAATAGTTATTTTGACTTTAATTTCAGCTCTATTTCATCTAACAAAAATGGATTTTTAATAGATTTAGTTTTAGTTAGCAGTACAGCACTGTATCAAAAAAGAGTCACAAATAAAAAATGATTCATATACAGTAAAAATATAGAGAAAAATGAAAAACCTAGCTTAGATAATTTGGTTTTATTGAGATTTTCTGACTTTTGATTGCATAATTTGGTAACATGAGACATTGTAGAGCGACAAATGCGCAAAAAGTTTGAAAATATTAATAAATATTATAATTTTTTTTTAAATCAGCTTCTATTTGAATATTTTCTATTTAGCTTTATTTTATTTCAGTTCCAGTACATTTTTTAGTACGTCAACTTATTTAATTTCAGTTAGTTTCCAAGGCAATATTTCAAAATGACATTAACATTTGTTAAAAGGTTATAATTAATATTTATATAATAATAATATATAACAAAATATTTATATTGTACTTTATTTCAGCTTTATTTCATTTAACAATTTTAATTGTTTTAGTTTTAGTTAACAACAACACTGTGTCAAAAAATAGTCACAAATAATAAAAAAAATTCAAATTCGGTAAAAGTATAGAGAAAAATGAAAACCGCAGCTCAGATCATTTGGTCTTATTGAGATCTCTGACTTTTGATTGCAGACTTGGATCTTTATGAGACAAATTTATGATTTTCTTAAGCAAAAAGTCTTTTTTTCTTCCTAGGAGAGCAAATGCAGTCTATGAGATATTAAAAATATCTGATTTTAATACCAATTTGCAGGTTTAAAATTGGCTTTATTGAGCCGTCACACTATTTTGTGAGTATGTGCATGGATTTTGATTTAGCATAAAGCTGCATAAGAGTGTTTTTTTTGTTTGTTGCAAACTGCTGTTAATGTGGTAAATTCTCACAGATGTTGCTGGTTTTAAGCCACCAAGGCTGAATCTCTCTGAGGTGGGTACCAGGGCGAGCTGAGGAACACCCAGAATGAGAAGAAGTTGAACTCGCTCACCCGCTCACGTCTTTCTGTAACTACCATGCTACGGTCCAAACCAGAGCGAAAAACTATTCAAACACTCCCAGAATTCCTCAGATTCATCCCGAGGGATCCTCCAGCATTTTGTGGAGTTTTGCATGGCAGAGAACTGAAACAAACTCTTCTGAGGACGTTATAATTTAAGAGAACAGCAAGCCTGGAATTATGTTCAATTAGAATCAAGGCTAAAACAACAGAAGCTTTCTCATTCCTTCCAACTTTACAATCTGCATATTTTATGCATTGCACTAAAAGTATCCATATAACCAGTGACGGGAAAATACTTTTTTATGTAACATGCATATGTAACTTTGTTGTGTATTGTTTATAATTGCATGTTGGCCATTTAATTTAGATCATTCAATCACCTTAAAATGCATTATTATTTTACTCTATGCAACCCAGGTGTGAACGCCATGCTCCGGAAAGTGGCCGGCGCAGCCGCATCCAAACCGCACGTGGAGATCCGACAGGACGGAGAGCAGTTCTACATCAAGACCTCCACCTCTGTGCGCACCACTGAAATCAACTTCCGCATCGGAGAGGAGTTTGACGAGGAGACGGTGGACGGCAGGAAATGCAAGGTGAGTCACACACACCAATGGCTGACATCACCGGCGTGTGCGGATAGAGAAACAAGACACTGACCCGCTGAGCTTCACGACTGCCAGTTAAGCCCCTAAAGCCACCCAGAGCCCCAGGAACACATAAACAACCGGCATCCGATAACTATAGGTCAGAATTACAGCTGGATGAAGCTCAACACTAGAGAGAAGTAAAAATGAAATGCCACATCTGTCCGTCCGTCCATCTATATATTAGGGATGCACCGTTATGAACATTTTAGCCGATACGATAACCGCAAATTCTTTATATTTGAAAGCCGATAACTGATATATTGGGCGATAAATCTAAATCCAAATTTTTAAATCATTTTTGAGAGCCTGATTATAAAAACAAAAGTCTCACCAATAAAAGCCATGTCCCAAGCACACAATTATAATGATGTCAATCATATTTCAAACAAATCAGAACCATCATGGCGAACAGTATCTGAAGTGTCTCAGCTGAAGGAAATAATACATTATTTATCTGCTTAATATATCGGTCCAAATTTTCTTATTGGAACGATAACATCAAAAATTTACATATATCGGCCGATATATCATGTATCCCTACTATCCGGTGTCTGTTTGACCGTCCGTCCGTCCTTTCATCCATTCGTCCATCCATCCATCTATCCATCCATCCATCCATCCATTCGTCCATCCATCCATCCATTCGTCCATCCATCCATCCATCCATCCATCCATCCATCCATCCATCCATCCATCCATTCGTCCATTCATCCATCTATCCATCCATCCATCCATTCGTCCATCCATCCATCCCTCTATACAATATATTTATATGTACATTATTTTATTAATAAATAAATGTATATATAACTGTTATGCATATATTATGTTTTCTAGTCTGTATTTAGTTTTTAGCCAGTTTTTTAAAAACTTGTTTACATGTATTTGTAAACTATTATATATATATATATATATATATATATATATATATATATATATTTATATACATACACACACTCACCTAAAGGATTATTAGGAACAGCCACTGTTCAATTTCTCATTAATGCAATTATCTAATCAACCAATCACATGGCAGTTGCTTCAATGCATTTAGGGGTGTGGTCCTGGTCAAGACAATCTCCTGAACTCAAAACTGAATGTCAGAATGGGAAAGAAAGGTGATTTAAGCAATTTTGAGCATGGCATGGTTGTTGGTGCCAGACGGGCCAGTCTGAGTATTTCACAATCTGCTCAGTTACTGGGATTTTCACGCACAACCATTTCTACGGTTTACAAAGAAAAGGGAAAAACATCCAGTATGCTGCAGTCCTGTGGGCGAAAATGCCTTGTTGATGCTAGAGGTCAGAGGAGAATGGGCTGACTGATTCAAGCTGATAGAAGAGCAACTTTGACTGAAATAACCACTCGTTACAACCGAGGTATGCAGCAAAGCATTTGTGAAGCCACAACATGCACAACCTTGAGGCGGATGGGCTACAACAGCAGAAGACCCCACCGAGTACCACTCATCTCCACTACAAATAGGAAAAAGAGGCTACAATTTGCACGAGCTCACCAAAATTGGACAGTTGAAGACTGGAAAAATGTTGCCTGGTCTGATGAGTCTCGATTTCCGTTGAGACATTCAGATGGTAGAGTCAGAATTTGGCATTAACAGAATGAGAACATGGATCCATCATGCCTTGTTACCACTGTGCAGGCTGGTGGTGGTGGTGTAATGGTGCGGGGGATGTTTTCTTGGCACACTTTAGGCCCCTTAGTGCCAATTGGGCATCGTTTAAATGCCACGGCCTACCTGAGCATTGTTTCTGACCATGTCCATCCCTTTATGACCACCATGTACCCATCCTCTGATGGCTACTTCCAGCAGGATAATGTCATAAAGCTCGAATCATTTCAAATTGGTTTCTTGAACATGACAATGAGTTCACTGTACTAAAATGGCCCCCACAGTCACCAGATCTCAACCCAATAGAGCATCTTTGGGATGTGGTGGAACGGGAGCTTCGTGCCCTGGATGTGCATCCCACAAATCTCCATCAACTGCAAGATGCTATCCTATCAATATGGGCCAACATTTCTAAAGAATGCTTTCAGCACCTTGTTGAATCAATGCCACGTAGAATTAAGGCAGTTCTGAAGGCGAAAGGGGGTCAAACACAGTATTAGTATGGTGTTCCTAATAATCCTTTAGGTGAGTGTGGATATATATATATATATATATATATATAAGCCATATTTTTTTCTAACTTAGCTTCTTAGCTTTTACATGGTTACTGACACTGGATTGGCTAATTGCTATAGCATTAGTTAGTGATGGTTAAAATTAGACCGGGTAAACCCAGCCCGATCTGCCGGTGATTTGATTTTGCCCTGAAGCTCAGGCCTGGAAATCTGTACATATTTCTATCCTGCTTCTGTTACAAATTTGCGGGGATCAATCACAAACCGGCTTATCCACCTGGCACGCTATTGGTGGGTTTAACACAGTGACGGATAGAGAAGCGATGGATCGTTGGTCTGATTGGTTGAAGGACTATCCAATTGCGTACAGAGTTATTTGAACTATGCCCGTTGATCACACCTCTTGTGCAGTAGAAAATACAGAGCAGACTCCCCAGACCAATGTTCAATCTTAAAAGATTGGTCTGGTGATAGCCAAACAAGGTTAAAATGGCACCCAAATTTCCATGATCCAACAATCATGAAGACCAATTGTTGCCGTTTTTAAAGGTTAGCGAAGGCTAATTAGAAAAAAACATGTTTACAGCAGAAAAAAACATGTTCACAGTCTGGTACAAAAAGTTTTGGTCTATACGGCTAATTTTGCCCTTCATGACAACTGTGAGAGGGGTGAATTTTTTATAACACATCTGTTTAAATTATATTAAGCCTTAAAGTTCTGCATAATTAAGGGCGTGGCCACTTTGAGCCGTTTGTCTGCTGTCTGTTAGTCATCACGTTACCTCAGCTCCGCCGACGTCCCGCCTCTTTGCCCATTTTCTGTTATCCAGGAGCGACGCGCTGACAAGATGGCAACGGTCGACTTTAGGCTTCAAAAATGCTCTTTGGAAACCTACGGGTGATGTCACGGACAATACGTTCATTTTTTTTTATGGTGCGAATAAAACATAATACGTAAAAAATAAACGTAAAAAGAGTAATTAAGTAAGCTTGTAACCTTCTCGTTTTTTCTCGCTAGCTTAAAATCCAATGTTGCAGCACTGTGATTCACCTCAGAGTTTTTAAATTCTTCAATTAAGAATTTTCTGGAACGGCTATAGAGAAAATGAATGGGTAAAAAACACTTCTGAGAAAAAAATCTACCACTGTTGAGCTCAGCAAGCATCACCGCTGTGTCCGTTACTCTGGGCATCTCGGACTCTGATTTCAGATGATAGACGCACAGCCACGTTTATGCAGATTTACATTAGTTCACCTCGCATCCATCAGGACAAATTAGCCACTAATGTGAGCATCAATTTCCTCAGCATGAGTTTGTCCATCTACTCTAATTTCCCTTCAGATGAATCTTAATGCCTCTATATCGTCTTAATCGTGTCTTCAGATGTTTTGCAGAGGTGCCGTTTTAACTCCACCCTGTAACCCGAACAGATCAACAAAAGCCATTCTACACAATAAAATCTAGAAGCTCGCCCATAAAAACCTTATGAAGACCTTATATTTTATTTCACTGACCTTTACAATGTCGCATCGCCAAGCAAAATGATGGCGTCATCAAAGTGTGAGAAATCTAAACCTGATGGTTTCAGACTGCAAAGCTCAGCAGAGAGTGAGTTTCAACAACTATGGGCTGTTTTTGTACATGACAGTATAGAGTAAAACCCAAAAATCATTCTAGACAAGGGCAAATTGGATGTAAAAATGTCATATGTAATTCCCAGAAAGTCTGTCGATGTAGGCAAATCACAAGGTTTTGAAACACAGCTCCAATTTTAAGTTGGTCAGTCTTATAAAGAACAATATTATGATTAATTCCCAAGCAAGTCTTAACTTTGAGAATCCTCTGTTATGGAAATGGCTTTGTTGTTAGAGAGATGTAGCGAAAAGACGGCCGTATAGACAAGGATTTGACCTCATTTTGTTCTGGAACAGACAGCAGTGGGAGGGGGATTATTTGGGAGTCACGTAACTGTCTGTCTCAAGCATTATGTGAGCAGAGACATCTTACAAGTGTGTGTTCTGTATTTATACATGCGTGTCTTTCTGACCTACCTATACTTTCGGCTGCAAAATAGCTGAAAATGTCCCCAAAAACTGGGAAGGGCTGGACCATCGGTGATGAAGCCCAATATGAAAATAGCTTACACTCTTAAAAATAAAGGTTATTTATTTGCATTGCATTCAAATGGTTCTTTTAAGTGACTGTTCACTGAAAGGTAAACTCAAAATGGTCCTTATGGGATTGCTGCGAAAACACCCTTTCTGGAACATTTATTATCTTAAGAGTGTAATAACAGGACAAAATAAGGGGTTAGGCTATAGAAAATATAATTAGCTCAATGTCGAACAATAGAAGTCAATGTAAAGTCTCCATCATGATAAAAAAAAAAAAACAGGAGTGCTATGGAAGCCCATTTCCGCCACGTAAGAAAAACGGCGTGTCTATTTACACCGAGTGCAAATAGCGTGCCTTGTTGGCAAGTGCTATTTGCACTAGCTCCGCCTAATAATGCCTGGTTGGGCTAAACAAGATTAAAAAAGACGCATGTGTTGTAACGTCTTCGGTGGTGTAGTCAGTAGAGTGTAAGGCTCAAGAATCTAGTTAGAGGTCGATCGACCTGGGTTCAAATCCGCCTTTTGCCGAGCTCGCTCTTCTCCCTTCTCACATCGGAAAGGCATTTAGCTTTCAGTAAAAATTAAGAAAATGTTCTAAAAGTAGAAATAAAGTGCCTAGCGAATTGTTTAATAATAATAAAAGTATTTATTGGGTAGGGTTAGGGCTGTACGGAGGGCTTTTATTGTCCCATTTAGGCAGCATCCATTTAATATTTTTAATAAATATAATCAACTACACTATGTTATTATTGTATCCTGTTAATACTGAGGTGCAACTAGTGTGTATCTGTCAAAATAAAATATAAATAGCATCTAATTAGGCTACTATTTACACATATTGCAAACAAGGTGCATGGTGTAAATATAATATATCACTATTTTCATTAGTAAATAGCATCTATAGATATTTCCACTTAATAGCAATTATCGCTAAGAAAATATGCTATTTCCGTGGTGTAAATAGCTGCTGCCGCTCTGGTAAGTAATAATGACATACTAAGTCAAAATTATGACATACTAATCAAAATTATGACATACTAAGTCAAAATTATGACATAGCAATCAAAATTATGACATACTAAGTAAAAATTATGATATACTAAGTCAAAATCATGACATACAAATCAAAATTATGACATACTAAGTCAAAATTATGACATATTAAGTTAAAATTATGACATACTAATCAAAATTATGACATACTAAATCAAAATTATGATATACTAATCAAAAATTGACATACTAAGTCACAATTATGATATACTAAGTCAAAATTATGACATACTAATCAAAATTAGGACATACTAATCAAAATCATGACATACTAAGTCAAAATTAGGACATACTAGGACATGTAATTTTGACTTAGTATGTCATACTTTTGATTAGTATGTCCTAATTTTGATTAGTATGTCCTAATTTTGACTTAGTATGTCATAATTTTGATTAGTATGTCATAATTATGACATACTAAATTCATCATTACAAAATTATGGGTAACCTGTTAGTATGCAGACAGCCTATGACTAAAAATCATTAGAAAGGTCTAAGGATTTATTGTAAAAAATTTATTATAAAAATCTGTGCTTTTTATCTGTGATATCAATTTCTTAAAGTCTATGTATTTAATATGAAATATGAGCCTCTTAAGGCCCGGGTATACTTCACTTACCGCGCCCGGACGCGTCACGCGCGCAGCCCTGTCCGCGCGTCTTTCAAAGTATACTACACAACGGATGCGCGCGGATGATCGCGTTCGACGCATGCGCAGTACATTTTTTCCCTTGTCGTGTTTTTCTCTCTTTTTTAAAGCGTGTTGTTTTTAAACCGGTCTTTGCACACTCTTCTTCGACGGCTGAACACTGTGCTCAATACTGTGCGTATTGCCACCTAGTGGACTCTTCTGTACTGCTGGCGCATGCGCTGTTGCACGCGGACCATCCGCGCGGTCTCGAAATTTGGGCTGCGCGCGGACGGGGTGTGCGGCCGGCCGAAGTATACCCGGGCCTTTATGCATCCACTGTGGGGATTAAAACTCCTGAACATTGAAGAAAAACGTATGGATTGTCAAACTTTTGGGTAGAAAATTAGAAGAAAAAATACTTCTAAATAAATGTATAATTCATACTGGAAGCCAGAGGGCGCCCTCGAGCAGAAACTCCACATTTGCCTCAGAAAAAGTAATAATTTGTTTTCAGGAAATTCCTTCCCATAGGGAAATCCCTAAAGTGAAGCTTGCTGTAGGCTGAATAAAACGAAGATAGAAACGCTTTGACTGATTAATAATAAACATGAAGATAATACTTCTGCAACAAGATATGGTGTATTTGAGTTCTTCAAGCCTTCTCGGGTATTTTCATAATAATAAAGTATGCAGTGCTGATTGACATTCTGTGATAAGAAGCCACATCAGCTCGACTGATGATATGAAGTGAGTTAAAACCTGTTATTAAACGTATTTTGTTGGACAACAGGTTTATGAACACTTCACATTACTAGTTTGTGAAGATGTTTGACACGTGTTGCTTTTTCAAACGCACATAAGCGACTCAAACTCGCAGTCTTTCAGACGGAGCGGCGTTTACTGATCACAGAGCCACTCTTCACTGACACGCTGGGCATTTATCTATTTGACAAAAATCGCAGCCTTTGCGCTTTCATAATTGCACATAAGCCAAATCGCGATTGCGGTTCGATTTCGATTAATCGTGCAGCCCTAATTACAAGTAACTAAACCAAACCTTAACCGTAACTCTATAGTAAGTACAGTTCTTACTTGTGTAAGTACAATGCAACTACATCACCCTAAAAAAGTGTAACCAAAATGTATTTAACATTTTCGATAAAATTAAGAACCAAATAAAACCATACATAACAATTTGTGTGCACCCGTAGTAAAACTGGCGAAAAAAAATGTGTGAGAACTTTTTCTGCCCACATAAATACGCACATTACGCAAAATAATGAGTAAATAGTGGCCAATAATCATTTGTTGTCATAATGAATTCAAATGATTGAACTTTATTATATTGCTATTGACGCCATTTTATAAAATAAGACATTTAAGCATTACCTCAGTAGTCTTGTTGTCGCTGAGGTGAGGGGCCGAGCCGTTAGCAGGCGGGGGACTCGAATAACTCAGCCGTTGGCCAGGCGGGTTGCTATAGAGACAGACCGCTCACCTGCCACAGGGCAGAAGGCTGAGACTGAATGATCGTCAGTGAGAGAGACGGAGAGAAAAGATGGGTGGCCAAGCTAATCGCCTCCTGGAGCTTTTGGCTTTTGGATGGAGAGAGACTGTTATTTTCCTTCATTTTAACTTGCATATTTTCTTTATTTTTTTTTACTTTGTTACTTTATTGTTTAGATCCTGTCTATGATGCTGATGCGTTGACTATGCAAAGGTACAGTTATTTGTCATGCCATAGAACACGTGAGAGAGAGAGAGAGAGAGAGAGAGAGAGAGAGAGAGAGAGAGAGAGACGAAGGGATGTTTCGTTTTTGTTGTGCTTGTGCTCTGATTCATTTCAGGGGAGGGATTTTATGATTTAGTTGCCCACATGCATTTGGCAGATGCTTATCTAAAGCCACATACAGTGCATTCAAAGGCTACATTTGATCAGCATGTGCATTTCCAACAAATTAAACCCATGATTTTGGTGGTGCAAGCCACTGAATAAAAAAGGTAATTCCGACTTTATATCTCACAATTTTCAGAGAAATTAAGTCAGAATTGCGAGATATAAACTCGAAATTGCTAGAAAAAAGTCTGAATTGTGAGTTTATATCGTAATTCTGACTTTTCTCTCGCAATTCAGACCTTTTTTTCCGCAATTATGACTTTTTTTCTCATAATTGTGAATTTATATCGCAATTATGACTTTTCTCTCGCAATTATGACTTTTTTTCTCACAATTGTGAGTTTATATCGCAATTGACTTTCTCATAATTATGACTTTTTTCTCAAAATTGTGAGTTTATATCACAATTGACTTTCTCATAATTCTCACAATTGTGACTGAGATGTAAACTCATAATAACAAGAAAAATAGTCCGAATTGGAAAAAAAAAAATCACAATTGTCTTTCTCATAATTATTACTTTTTTTTCTCTCAATTATGAGTTTTTTTCTCGCAATTGCGAGTTTATATCGCAATTCTGACTATTTCTCGTAATTCTGATGTTTTTCTCGCAATAAAGTCAGAATTGAGAATTATTAACTCGTAATTGTGAGTTATAAAGTCAGAATTTAGAGTTATAAACTCACAATCTG
The DNA here is from genome assembly GCA_023566225.1 of Romanogobio albipinnatus. Taxonomy (NCBI): domain Eukaryota; kingdom Metazoa; phylum Chordata; class Actinopteri; order Cypriniformes; family Gobionidae; genus Romanogobio; species Romanogobio albipinnatus. The sequence continues at coordinate 31,136,428 of CM042262.1, read as the reverse complement.
AATTGACTTTCTCATAATTATGACTTTTTTCTCACAATTATGAGTTTATATCACAATTGACTTTCTCATAATTATGACTTTTTTCTCACAATTATGAGTTTATATCACAATTGACTTTCTCATAATTATGACTTTTTTTTCTCGCAATTGTGACTTTTTTCTCACAATTCAGTTTATATCGCAATTCAGACTTTTCTCTCGTAATTATTACTTTTTTTCTCACAATTGTGAGTTTATATCACAATTGACTATCTCGTTATTCTGACTTTTTCCTCGTAATTCTGACTTTTCTCGCAATTGTGATTGAGATGTAAACTCATAATTACAAGAAAAAATGTCCGAATTGAAAAAATAAATTCACAATTGTCTTTCTCATAATTATGACTTTTTTTCTCTCAATTATGACTTTTTTTCTCGCAATTGTGAGTTTATATCGCAATTCTGACTATTTCTCGTAATTCTGATATTTTTCTTATTTTGATATTAACTCGTAATTGCGAGAAAAAAGTCAGAATTGTGAGATATATGCATGCAATTATCTTTTAAATTGTTTTATTCCGTGGCGGAAACAAGCTTCCATACAATGCTGTTCAAGTTGAGCTAAATACAAATAAAATTGCAAGAGGGGGAAAACTGTCTCTTTTTCCACACTGAAATTTCATCCTCACCACATCCCAAAGTCACCACAGCCGCCATAAAGACGAGGAAATGTTGACGATGATGTGCTGCCCCAAATATTCAGATTAGCGGTCAATCACTATGGGTTTTTCAGTGCCACATTATTAAACTTTTACTTTGGTAAAGGAGTGGATTTCTTAATTTACTCTGTGTCCTGGTTAATACATAGAGCGTATTATAGATTGTAACCGAAGATGTGTGTGTGTGTGTGTGTGTCCCTGCTGTCAGAGTTTTTGTTAGTCTCGGCGAGATGAATGAGTGTGTCAGGACGCTGTACACTGTTTCATTTTAAAGGGATTTTAGATCAAGCTGCATAAATTAGTTTAAAGACGGTGCCTGAGGCCAGAGAGAGAGAGAGAGAGAGAGAGACAGAGAGAGAGAGAGACAGAGAGGTGATATGAACAGAGTCTGATTGCTGATGCCGTTTTGCTGCAGTTCCTTGACACTTTTCACACGCCTTCCATACACACTCAAACCATTGACCTCTATTGTTTTAGATTTAATTTATTTCATTCTATTCATGATTCATCACACCAGGCAACCTTCTTCCATTGCTCTGTGGTCCAGTTCTGATGCTCACTGTTGGCTCTTTCGGTGGTGGACAGGGGTCAGCATGGGCACCCTGACTGGTCTGCGGCTATGCCGCCCCATACACAACAAACTGTGATGCACTGTGTATTCTGACACCTTTTTATCAGACCCAGCATTAACTTCTTGAGAAATTTGAGCTACAGAAGCTCGTCTGTTTGATCGCACCACACGGGCCAGCTTTCGCTCCACACGTGCATCAATGAGCCTTGGCCGACCATGACCCTGTCGCCGGTTCACCACTGCTCCTTTCTTGGAGCACTTTTGACAGATACTGACCACTGCAGACCGGGAACACCCCACAAGAGCTGCAGTTTTGGAGATGCTCTGCCTCTGACCCAGTCATCTAGCTGTCACAATCTGGCCCTTGTCAAACTCACTCAAATCCTTACGCTTGGCCATTTTTCCTGCTTCTAACACATCAACTTTGAGGACAAAATGTTCACTTGCTGCCTAATATATGCCACCCACTAACAGGTGCTGTGATGAAAAGATAATCAGTGTTATTCACTTCACCTGTCAGTGGTCATAATGTTATGTCTGATCGGTGTATATTATATATTTAAAAACTTTAAAAAGTCTGTTTATTTAGGAATTGTTTTTCTAATCGAGGACGTCACCAGGTGTCCCTATACTAACTGTAATTATATTTTAATTTACCTATGAAAAGAATAATTTACTCCAAAAAAACAAAACTGAATTTCTCGGGGACTGTCAAGCTCCAAAATGACAAAAAAGTATGTCCGAGTTCACTAATCATTCTTTTGAGTCAAATAAATGAATCGGTTGATCTGGTTCACAACATCAGTGTGAATGAGTCGATCAGGTTTCAAACTCTTGACTTAATGATTTAATTGCAGTGGTTAACAGATCACTGGATGGATTATGAGTTAATATCAAATGTACAGATAATAACAACAAAATTTCGGTCTGCAGAGTTTGGCCGCATGGGAGACAGAGAATAAAATGTACTGCAAACAGACGCTGGTGGATCGAGACGGACCCGTTACGTACTGGAGTAGAGAGCTGCGCGGAGACGAACTGATCCTGGTGAGAGACACGCAAACACACCACATCATCAACAAACACTGTATTGCTCAGATGTTGCTCTCCTATAGACTTCTCCATAAGTATCAGCTTTGTTACAGAGAAAAGGGACTAAATCCTGACTGAAACTCTTTGTTAAACACATTTCTCACAGCTTTGTCTACTATTTTGGACATAAAGAAATATATAAGAGTGTAAAGGAAGAGATTGTTTCTGATTGTGTTCAGACAGAAGGGGCTTGGATGATGTTACAGCCTTCATGGCTGAATATGGTTGAACAGTGTTCTTACGAGAGCTCACTGAGTTCATATTTTATTACTTCAGACAGGAAACGGCCTATGGATTTGTTTTCCATATAGCTTAACATTAAGACAGAGAGAGAGAGAGAGAGAGAGGGGGGAGGGGGGGGGAGAGAGAGAGAGAGAGAGAGAGAGGGGGAGAGGGGAGAGAGAGAGAGAGAGAGAGAGTGAGAGTGAGGAGAGAGAGAGAGAGAGAGGAGAGAGAGAGAGAGAGAGAGAGAGAGAGAGAGAGAGAGAGAGAGAGAGAGAGAGAGAGAGAGAGAGAGAGAGAGAGAGAGAGAGAGAGAGAGAGAGAGAGACGGTGGGTGTGAGATGTTTAATGGAGCAAATCAATCAGGCTGCTTTTCTAACTTTTGTCTCATGAGACACGGACAGAGACAGACAGACAGACAGACAGACAGACGGACAGATGGATGGAGACAGATGGACAATAACTTATAGCAGGGTTGAATGGCTAAGTTCGACAAATGCATTCCACAAAACAATTTGTGTAAAACATTTTTTATAAAAGTATTTTATTGTTTCCCAGACTTTTAATCTTAAATGAAAATCCA